>JAVIAB010000092.1:105764278-106014091 GCA_032433765.1 Megaustenia siamemsis
ATGGTGCAGGTTGTCATAGGCGGGTTTGTCCATCTTTTGATGTTACTCGTCCATGTTAGTCCTCTGCCTCTTTTATCTTGTATTTTCCCCTCCAGGATTACTTATAGTAGGCTGTTGTGTCTTTTAACATGGCCCAAAAATCGCATTTCTTTTGTTTAAATTGTGTTTAGTAGTTCTCTTTTCATTTTTAGTTGTTGTTTTAAGACTTCATCGTTTGTTTTCTTTTCCTTCCATCCAATTCTACCTATTCTTATATATATCCACATTTCAAATTCTTTAATAGCCTAGTAAATGTAGTAGTTCATTACAAATAGAGAATATTACCTCGCTTTAAAGCATTGGGGAATGTGGTGTTAATGATTATATTTTTTTGTTAGTGACTAACGACGAATTTTATGGAGATGTGGTCGGCATCATGCCCGGTCGCCTCACTTTCTCGGAAGAATCCTGCGAACATAGGAGCTTATCGATCCGTAGCGAAGCTAGCCTGTCCTTAGCAGTCCAAGTCCAGGTCTAGTTCACTCAGCACTGAGCTGTCACTGCACTTTATGGTGTTAGGGGCCATTGTTTTCTTTGTCCATTCTAACATTTATCTCCCCCTGTTACTATTTATAGTACCCTTTCGATTACATTTTAGTACACTTTCTAGAACACGTTCTAGTATATTTTCTAGTACCCTTTCTAGTGTTCTTTCTAGTACCCTTTCAAGTACATTTTCTAGTACACTTTCTAGTGCCCTTTCTAGTACACTTTCTAGTGCCCTTTCTAGTACACTTTCTAGTCCATTTTCTAGAACACTTTCTAGTGCATTTTAATATACTTTCTAGTACACTTTCTAGTACCATTTCTAGTGCTCTTTCTAGTACACTTTCTAGCACACTTTTTAGTACCCTTTTCAGTACACTTTGTAGTAAATTTTCTAGTACACTTTATAGTACACTTTATAGTACACTTTATAGTTCCCTTTTCATTACATTTTCTAGTAAATTTTCTAGTGCACTTTCTAGTACATTTTCTATTTAAACTTTATAGTACATTTTCTAGTAAACTTTCTAGTACACTTTCTAGTACATTTTCTTGTTAACTTTCTAGTACACTTTCTAGTACATTTTCTAGTAAACTTTCTAGTACATTTTCTAGTAAATTTTCAAGTACACTTTCTAGTACATTTTCTAGTAAACGTTCTAGTACACTTTCTAGTACACTTTCTAGTACACTTTCTAATACATTTTCTAGTAAACTTTCTAGTACACTTTCTAGTAACCTAGCCATAAGAGAGACCTACACTTCAATACACTGTCAGCTCCTCCCCCCCCCCACCCCCACAAAGAATAACTGATTACAAAGAATTCTTGATGAGAGGTCATTCATGTGCATCTACGTTGGCATCGCACGGCTCAGATGGACACAAGCTCTGATCCTGGTTCGGGCTGTTTTGTGTCTTCTATTTTTTCTTCATTGAATTTTCTGAGTACCGTAAAAATACCCGTGTCCGTGTTTATTTATGTTTGTTTCTTGCGTTGGAGGTATCTCAAATATTCCATTATTGATCATGATTGTCCTGAGTCTAACCACTGGAAACTACTAAACGTGTTTGTGAGTCTAACCACTGGAAACTATTAAACGTGTTTGTGAGTCTAACCACTGGAAACTATTAAACGTGTTTGTGAGTCTAACCACTGGAAACTATTAAACGTGTTTGTGAGTCTAACCACTGGAAACTACTAAATGTGTTTGTGAGTCTAACCACTGGAAACTACTAAACGTGTTTGTGAGTCTAACCACTGGAAACTACTAAACGTGTTTGTGAGTCTAACCACTGGAAACTACTAAACGTGTTTGTGAGTCTAACCACTGGAAACTACTAAACGTGTTTGTGAGTCTAACCACTGGAAACTACTAAACGTGTTTGTGAGTCTAACCACTGGAAACTACTAAACGTGTTTGTGAGTCTAACCACTGGAAACTACTAAACGTGTTTGTGAGTCTAACCACTGGAAACTACTAAACGTGTTCCTGAGTCTAACCACTGAAACTACTAAACGTGTTCCTGAGTCTAACCACTGGAAACTACTAAACGTGTTTGTGAGTCTAACCACTGGAAACTACTAAACGTGTTATCGCTTGGTGTGTATTTTACAAAACAAGTATTTCACCCTATTTGTGTGTGCGACTTGTATTTGATCAGAAGAAACTCAGTTTTAAACTAATTGGTGAATCAGTGTTGCAATGTAATTCGCAAGTCACGTGACAATTATATGCATGAATGACCTGTAAGCAAGTTATCCTTTTTGGGAATTACGAGCGGTGGGTGTGTTGAGTGCAGGACTTTCTAGTGGCAAGGCGCGGCTTCGACGGGCACAGCTCCATATCTCGTTTTGGCTGACATTTGATCTCTGTTTTTCGGTAGCTGATTGTGGATGTTTCCGGGTGCTGTAAAAATGTTTGTATTCTTGTATATTTGTGTAAAGAGGACATGCTTTGTCCCCGATTAACAAAATCCGACAAACGTTTCGGTCGTTGAATGCTTTGTCAATCTGTTGCCAAGAAAATGCTAATTAATCTTAACAGTAATTATAAGACATAGCTAGAACGAGAGTAATAAGTCATCACCACATTAATTTTACGGGAGCCGCGATAGCTCAGTGGTTAGTAAACTGGACTACAAAGGACGAAAGGTTGGGTTCGATCCCAACCGACGGCTTCCGGGTTTACCCAGCTTTAAATGGGTACCGGATTTTTTTCTGGGAAAGTAAAGCGGCACGGGCGTAATACCGACCACATTACCCCAAAAATCATGTGCTGAAGGTCTGTAAAATGTATGGTCACTAACACCATATTCCCAATACGCCACTTGGTGTGACAGGGGCACTTTACCTTTATTTACATTAATTTTACAGCATCACCAATCACTGAAATTTTAAGTGCATCATTTGGGGAATTGGGGGGGGGGGGGGGCACTAGAGATAGGATGCCAGCCTATGGATAAGAAAGTCCGAGGTTTGAATCCTTCGACAGACGGTGGACATTTTACTCTTCGACTACCGGGTTTCTTGATGGCTTTGATGACGTATCATTATTCACTTGAAGCGTGACGGGGTTCATTAAACAAATAAAAAGTAAAGTGCCCCGTCACGCCAAGTGGCGTATAGGGAATATGGTGTTAGTGACCATAATTTGTATAGACCTTCGGCACATTATTTATGCAATAATGCGGTCGGTTTTACGCTTGTGCCGCTTTACTTTCCCAGAAAAATAGTCCGGTACCCATTTAAGGCTGGGTGAACCTGGAAACCGTCGGTCAGGATCGAACCCGACCTCTAGTCCTTTGTAGTCCAGTTCACTAACCACTGAGCTATCGCGGCTCCCAAAAAAATGAATACCTAATATATATTGTTGTTATCGTTATTATGTTTAATTCTACAGGAAATGTTCTGCTACCGATGGAGCAGATATGTACAGTGAATTGAGCTGATGAAGGACCGAAATATTTCCATTAGTGGCTGGGGTTCACTTGTGATAATCATGTTGTCTCCTACTACAAAGTTTGATATCAAGAGTTTCCTATCCCTGACGGTTGATGACTTGGAATTAATTTCACGCTGTTTCTTCCCCAGGCTGATCTGGACAAGCTGAAACTTGCACATTGTGATGAGGTGGCACAGTTGAGGCAGACAGCAAACAAGAAGCTGGAAAGTCTTACTCAGGAACTCGAACTCAGATGGACAGAGACAATGAGGTAAGAGGAACAATCGATGAAATACCGTGGAACATGTGTCTCTTTTTTTCTGTTCTCCCTAAAACATATCTTATATATGAATACAGGGCAATAGTTAGATAACTGGCCTACTGAAGACGAGAGATGAGTTCGATCGGTGTCTGGGTTCACTCAACCTTAATTGGGAGCGGAAGATTGTATTTGAGAGAGAGAGAGAGAGAGTAGAGAAAAACATCATGTCATGCTTCTGACCATATTCCACAGAAGTGTGCCAAAGGTCATAAAAACAGGGCCAATAAACACCGTGTTCCCTATACGACACACTCGATGGTTTGGGAGGGACACCTTTTTATATTATAGTTTTTGTTATGTACGTCATTACTATTATTTTTTTTTTTAAGTTTTATTTCGGTACCAGCTGTTCTGCTACCAACAGAACTGTTTTATGTGCAGTTGAAATAAGTATAGACGTCAGACTACATATAAACGTGTGTTCTTGCAGAGACACGATGAACTGCAGCTAGAGTAGAACAAATGAACATGGAAACTTTTTTTGTATAAAACAACTTTATAGGCTTATGACAAAGGTTGAACACAACCTTAGCTATAAGAACGTGCAATAAAGAAGTTACAAAAATAGCAAGTATAACTGTAAAAAGGTGCCATAAATGAGTGACCCACATAGCAGTTATGTCTGTTAAAATGTGCCGTAAATGAGTGACCCACATAGCAAGTATAACTATAAAAACGTGCCATAAATGAATGACCCACATAGCAAGTATAACTATAAAAACGTGCCATAAATGAATGACCCACATAGCAGTTATGTCTGTTAAAATGTGCCATAAATGAGTGACCCATATAGCAAGTATAACTATAAAAACGTGCCATAAATGAATGACCCACATAGCAGTTATAGCTATTAAAACGTGCCATATATGAGTGACCCACATAGCAAGTATAACTATAAAAACGTGCCATAATTGAATGACCCACATAGCAAGTATAACTATAAAAACGTGCCATAAATGAATGACCCACATAGCAGTTATAGCTATTAAAACGTGCCATAAATGAATGACCCACATAGCAAGTCATCATCATTGAGTGCCGTCTCCGCAACGAAGGTTGGCTACCATGGAGCGCCATTTTGCTCTATCTCTTGCTTTGATGGTGCAGGTTGTCATCGGTTGATTTGTCCATCTTTTGATGTTACTCGTCCATGTTAATCTTGGTCTGCCTCTGCCTCTTTTACCTTGTATTTTCCCCTCCAGGATCACTTTCAGTAGGCTGTTGTGTCTTTTAACATGGCCTAAGAATCGCATTTGTCTTGTTCTAATTGTGTTCAGAAGTTCTCTTTTCATTTTTAGTTGTTTTAAGACTTTGTCATTTGTTTTCTTTTCCTTCCATCCAATTCTACCTATTCTTCTATATATCCACATTTCAAAGGCTTCAATTCTCTGTTCTGTTTTCTTGTCTAATGTCCATGTTTCAGCACCATATAGGAATATTGAGAAGATGTAACATTTTGCTATTCTTAGTTTTAGCTCTGGTGTTATTTGTTTTGATGTTAGTATGTCCTTCATGACATTAAAATTACTTTTTGCCATTCCTATTCTTTTGTTTATTTCAGTTGTACATTTTCCATCACTGGTTATAGTATGTCAAAGGTAGTTATAGTTCTGAACTGTCTCCAGGTCTATTCCTTCAATTTTGATATCCACTTGTGGGTTTTGAGTATTTTCTTTGTTTATGATCATAGTTTTAGTCTTTTTGATATTCATATCTAGTCCATATTTTTTGCTTGTCGTGTTTATTTCATTAAGTAATTGTTGTAGGTCTTTAGGATTTTCTGCTAGTAGTACAGTATCGTCAGCATATCTTAGGTTATTGATTATCTTTCCATTAATTTGTAGGCCTGGCATCTCTATGATGTTTTTAAAGATTTGCTCAGTGTATAGATTGAACAAGCTTGGTGATAGGATGCATCCTTGTCTTACTCCTCTTTTTATATCAATGGGTGTAGAGAACTCTTTGTTATATTTTATTATTGCTGTTTGCTCTCAGTATAGATTGCATATTAGTCGTATATCCATGTCATCTAGATGTATCTCTTTTAGGCATTCTATAAGTTGTTTGTGGTGTACTCTATCAAAAGCTTTGGTGTAGTCTATGAAGCAGGCATATATTGGTTTGTTTACTTCTGTGTATTTTTCGATTAATGTTCTCATGCAGAATATGGCTTCTTTTGTCCCGCTATTTTTCCTAAATCCAAATTGCTGCTCATCTAATTCAGTATTGATTTTATTCTGAATCCTTCCTTGTATAACTTTTAGCAAGATTTTTGTAACATGGCTCATTAGGCTTATTGTTCTAAAGTCACTGCATTCAACTGCACCATTCTTTTTAGGCAATGCAATGAAAGTTGATATTTTTAGTTCATTTGGTATGTATCCTGTGTGGTATATGTCGTTGCATATGTCTGTAATCACTTCAATGCCAAAATCTTCAAGTGCCTGTATCATCTCTATCTGTATGCTTTCAGGTCCTGCTGCTTTTCCCCTTTTCATTGTTTTTATAGCTTTTTCCACCTTAGATTTTAAGATTTTATAGCCTGATGTACATTTTATAACTGGTTTACATAGCAAGTATAACTATAAAAACGTGCCATAAATGAATGACCCACATAGCAACCTTCGCATTAAAAACGTGTCCTAAATGAGTGATCCATTTAAAGTACTATTTATCCATTTTACTCTACGTGTTTGACATCTGGAGTTAAAATGTGCAAATATCATCTCTTTCCCTGCGCCGTGTATTGCCCTGCGTATTCAAGAATGGGTAAGGCGCAATTAACTTTAATTATAGGAAAAGCGTGTGGTCATAGCATTTCTTGTGGGAAAAAATATTCCAAATTTGCTGATATTCACTGTCGACTGTCATCTGTGTTTGGGGAACGATAACGTAGCATTTGAATGGTATAAGCGCTTCCGTGAAAGTCGTGAATCTATCAATGATGATCGCAATGAAGGTGGTTAATCCATCAATAATGATCGCCGTGAAGGTGGTTAATCCATCAATAATGATCGCGTGAAGGCGGTTAATCCATCAATAATGAGCGCGTGAAGGTGGTTAATCCATCAATAATGATCGCGTGAAGGTGGTTAATCCATCAATAATGATCGCCATGAAGGTGGTTAATCCATCAATAATGATCGCCATGAAGGTGGTGAATCCATCACTGATGATCGCCGTGAAGGTGGTGAATTCATCACTGATGATCGCCGTGAAGGTGGTGAATTCATCACTGATGATCGCCGTGAAAGTGGTGATTCCATCAATGATGATCGCCGTGAAGGTGGTGAATCCATCAATAATGATCGCCGTGAAGGTGGTGAATCCATCAATAATGATCGCCGTGAAGGTCGGCCGAAAAGATTCATCACTAGGGCAGTCTCTACTTTAGATCTGTATTAGGCCGTGCACCAGTGAAGCCATACAGTGTCCATCAGATCATTTTGAAAGTTCGGACAGTTACTGTTAACGAACCCTCGATCACTACTGGTATAGAGCAAACGTTCTATGGGTATGATCACCAATGATTCTCCTCAGTACTCATTTAAGTTCTTTGTCCATGGTTGAAATCACTGGAGTCTGTAGAAATGTCGTTTTACAGAAGAATGTTGAGCATACCATGGACAGTTAAGAATAGTATGAAAACGTTCTGAAAAAGGCCAAAGCAAAAAGAGAGCTAATTTCCAATATTAGGAAGAAACAATCATCATTTTTTGGCCATGTAATGAGAAGAGAACAACTTGAATATATTGTAACAACTGGGAAAATTGAGGGACGAAGAGATAGAGGAAAGCAAAGAGAAAAAATACCAGACAGCTTACGAGAATGGCTTGGCAGAAGGTCAACAACAGAAGTGATAGATAACTGTCGAGATCGAAAATTGTGGAGAGACATGATCGCCTACGCCAACAGGCCCGGCACTTGATGATGATGATGTCCATGGTTGCTGAAATAACTAAATAAATTTTGATTAAAAAAGCGGTGAGAGTTGCGATTTGTTAGAACTTTCGGGTTGGTGAAAAAGTGAAGTTGACGATTTTATGTACCTCATCGTTACAATTGATAAGTCACTTCACGTCTGAAAGAGAAAAGAACATCGATGGAATGGAAAAATGCATTATATTTGGGGTCCCTCGCCCCTTTCCTAAAGAAGTTTTCGCGCTCAAGTCCTTCCGCGGATAAGGTTAAGGTAACGGTGCTTTATGGCGACAAGGAGACGTGAATTTCTTGAAAAAGAGAACGACTGAAAATGCTGAGTACTGTCCTATGTTACTTTATGATAAAGCTTTGAAGGTCATTCATAAGAAACGCGCTGGATTGTCCAGTAAAGGTGTCATTCTGAAACACGGTAACACGAGACCCTATACTGTTACTAAAATGTAGCTGAGTCAGTTATTGGATCAATTGTAATTTGAAGGTATTGCCAAACTCGCCCATCAATAGTCCTGACTTGTTCCGCAGAATTGTAAACATTTTTTATCCCTCTGAAGGAGCACCACAGAGTACAGAAGTTTCACAGGGATGACAAAGTGATTCCGGCAGTTCTCCAATGTTTCAAGGACCAGCTAACATAATTCTATGCTGTGATACAATTCTAAGCTACGGAATCCAATTCTATTCTACGGAATACTATTCTATTATAAGGAAAACACTTCTATGCTATGGAATGCAGTTCTTTTCTTCGGAATATATGCTATGGAATACAATTTTGTGTTATGGAATACAGTTTTGTGCTACGGAATACAATTTTGTGCTACGGAATACAATTTTGTGCTACGGAATACAGTTTTGTGCTACGGAATACAGTTTTGTGCTATGGAATACAGTTTTGTGCTATGGAATACAGTTTTGTGCTACGGAATACAGTTTTGTGCTACGGAATACAGTTTTGTGCTACGGAATACAGTTTTGTGCTACGGAATACAGTTTTGTGCTACGGAATACAATTTTGTGCTACGGAATACAGTTTTGTGCTATGGAATACAGTTTTGTGCTACGGAATACAGTTTTGTGCTATGGAATACAATTTTGTGCTACGGAATACAGTTTTGTGCTACGGAATACAGTTTTGTGCTACGGAATACAGTTTTGTGCTATGGAATACAGTTTTGTGCTACGGAATACAGTTTTGTGCTACGGAATACAGTTTTGTGCTACGGAATACAGTTTTGTGCTACGGAATACAGTTTTGTGCTACGGAATACAGTTTTGTGCTATGGAATACAGTTTTGTGCTATGGAATACAGTTTTGTGCTACGGAATACAGTTTTGTGCTACGGAATACAATTCTATTCGTGGCGACTGGTTGGTATCGAGGCAAGACGCCGACTTCAATACAGAGAGGTTGTAGATTCAAATCCCGGCTGCACCAGTTGGAATTTTTGTATTTATGATTTCTCTCTGCGGCAACCACCCCTGGTCTCAGCAGCGAGGCCCGGCTTGAAACTTCAATTACTCATCGACGGAAAAAATATGAGTGCCTCCGAAGACGGAGTTATCTGGCTGTGCGGGAAGGGACACCTGTGCACACGGCTGCCAGGGAATAACGGGTTAACATGCGCAATTCAGTTCCTAGATTTTAGGGGCTTCGTCAGAGGTAAAAAGCTGGCAAATGCAAAAAAAAAAAAAATAAAAAAAAAAATAAAAAAATAAATTATATCCTGCGGATTATATTATACGGAATACAGTTCTATGTTACGGAGTACAATTACATGCTACGGAGTACATTTATATGCTACGGAGTACAATTACATGCTACGGAGTACATTTATATGCTACGGAGTACAATTACATGCTCATCATTATTGAGTGCCTTCTCCGCAACGAAGGTTGGCTACCATGGATCGCCATTCTACTCTGTTTCTTGCTTTGATGGTGCAGGCTGTCATAGATCGACTTGTCCATATTTTGATGTTACTCGTCCATGTTAGTCTTGGTCTGCCTCTGCCTCTTTTACCTTGTATTTTTTCCTTCCAATATTACTTTTAGTAGGCTGTGGTAATAGCTCTCGTTTTATTAGAATGCCTACTCCTCTTTGATGTTCTTTTGTGTTACCTGAATATATAAATGTATATTTATCGTCTTGTATGTATACACTTTCCTTCCATCTTGTTTCTGATATGCCTAAGATATCTATGTTTAATCGCTCTGCTTCTACCATTAGATTTTCTAATTTTCCTTGTTGGTATAAAGTCCTAACATTCTATGTAGCTATTTTTAATTCGTTCTTAATACAGTAGTTAGAATTTCTCTCCATGGCTTTCTTTGGAGTGTTACGTGATGAGGCTCCAATCTCTTTCACGGTGGTCTGCCATAGTGGTCTTTCGTGTTCTGAATATGACTCATGTGTACCTCACACTTTGCTGTTTTCGCTTTCTGGGCCGTTGATCATTTTCGATTCATCCGCCCAATCCACCGACACAGACTTTTTATATTCGGGTAATTACATGCTACGGTGTACAATTACATGCTGCGGAGTACAATTACATGCTCATCATCATCATCATCATGTACCCTGCCGGTTGGCGTAGGCGATCATGTCCCTCCACAATCTTCTATCTACAGTGCATCGTATCAGTTCTGTTGTTGACCGTTTTCCATGCCATGACACCAAGCTATCCAGTTTTTCTCTCTTTGTCGTCCGCGATCTCTCTTTCCTTTTATTTTGCCAGTTGTAACCAAGTATTCCAACTTTCCTCTTCTCATGATGTGCCCGAAAAATGTTGATTGCTTCTTTCTGATGTTTTTTAAGAGCTCCCTTTTTGTGTTGGCCTCTTTGAGAACTTCCTCATTGGTCTTGTTATCTGTCCAGGGAATTTTCAACATTCTACTGAGAAATCCCATCTCTGTGGCCTATAATCGTCTTTTCATTTGTTTGTCTACTGTCCATGATTCGCTTCCATAGGTCAGAATTGGTTCTATATAGCACCGATGAACTCTCTTTCTCATTTTTATTGACATAGATTTGTTGCATAAGATATTTTTCATTTTCTGAAATGCTATTTTGGCCCGAGCTATTCTGCTTTTTATTTCTGTGGTGCATCTCCCATCTGATGTAATTATTAATGTGCCCAAGTATTTGAAACGTTGTACTTGTTTCAGATTTGTCTCGTTTATTTTTATGCTGCATGATGGTGATGATTGTTTCTTTGATATAACCATTACTTCTGTTTTCTTACTATTAAGACTGAGACCTTTCTTGTTGCTTTCTTGTACTATTATGTCTATCATTTCTTGTAGTTCGTTCTCTGTCTCTGCTTATTAAGACTGTGTCATCCGCATATCGCAAATTATTTATGCTGTGACCGTTGACTTCAATTCCTTTTTTGTCTACTATTGATCTCATAATATATTCGCTGTAAAGTGAAAATAAATCCGGTGACAGAACACAGCCTTGTCTGACTCCTTGCTTTATATATTGGAATTGTCCTGTTTGGTTGTTAATTCGTATAGCTGCTGTTTGTTGCCAGTATATGTTTTTTTATGATTCCCAGATCCTTGCCAACAATGTTTAATTTCTCCAGCATATTGATTATTTCCACATGCTTTACTTTGTCAAATGCTTTCGTGTAGTCTATAAAGCACATATATAGATCTTTCTTTACCTCTATAGATCTTTCTATCAATGTCCTTAAGATGTATATTGCATTATTGGTACCCTTTCCTTCCAGAAATCCACATTGTTCCTCACTTATTTCTGGTTTTATTTTGTTCCTTACACGTCTCATGATTATTCTTAGTAATATTTTAGTCATATGGCTCATGAGACTAATAGTGCGATGGTCTTCACAATCAGTGGCGCCTGACTTCTTCGGTATGGCTACAAAGATAGATTTTAGTAGATCTTCGGTTGTTCCATGGCCGCCTCTAGCTCCTCGTAAAATGTGTCAATGTCTTCTTCTTCGCTATTACTTGTTGGCGCATACACTTGAATTATGTTGATATCCATTGGTCTGCCACTCAATTTTACTAGCAGAATTCTGTCTGATACTGGCCAAAATCCTTTCACTGTTTTGCTTTTCTCTATCTAACATGATGCTTACTCCTCTTTCGTGTGTGGTTCCCCCAGAGTAAATTACTTTTCCACTGTCGCGTTGTAATAATCCTGCCCCTGTCCATCTCATTTCACATAGTCCCAAGATGTTCAATTTCATTCTCTTCATTTCTTGACTGATGTTTTCTAGTTTTCCAACCTGGAATTCTGATCTAATGTTCCAAGTTCCTATTGCAAGTGTCTCTTTATTTTTGATCTTGCATACAGTTGCTTGATGACGATCGGGTGTCACCTGTAGCACATGACGCTCCCTACCGGACGAGGTGGCTGTGAAGCCCCCATTAATGTCGTTAGCTGTAAATAGAAGGTTGTGATTTGTCATGATTATTCCAGGCAATTTAAGAAGGTAGTTTGCCATTCCTTTCCTTCTTGGCAGTGACTGTACTAGTCGGAGATCGCAGCCATTGTCTCTATACATGAGATCCTCTGCCTGCCATCGCGGTGTGGGGACCATAACCGGCACTACTTGTCCGCTGCTGCCACAACACCATCCACCACCTGCTCCAATGGCTTCACATAACCCTGATAGGGGGGCTAAACGGGAGCTCCACCCTGCCCAGGGGTGTCCCGAAGACTAGCGGAGGAAAGGAATTATATGCTACGGAGTACAATTACATGCTACGGAGTACAATTACATGCTACGGAGTACAATTACATGCTACGGAATACAAAAACTCGTAGCCACTTAAATACCTTATACTTAAATAAATACACGCGAGTATGTTAGAGAGATGATTACCTCTGCAACAGATTTTCCAATTAAACTGTCACAATCGGTTTCGGCACTTGAGTCAATAACGCAACATATTTTTTTTTTATTCGTTCGCCAGCTTTTACCTCTGACGAAGTCCCTAGAGTCTGGGAACTGAATTTTGCGAGTTAATCCATTTTTCCCTGTCAGCCGTGTGCACAGGGGTCCCTCGCCGCACAATCAGATAGCTACGACTACGAAGGTACACATATTATTTCCGGCGATGAGTAATTGACGTTTCTAGCCGGGCATCGCTACTGAGACCAGGGGTGGTTGCCGCAGAGAGAAATCACAAATAAAAATCCCCAACCGGTGTGGCCAGGATTTGAACCCACAACCTCTCTGTCTCGAAGCCGGCGTCTTGCCTCGAGACCAACCAGCCCTCCTTATAACGCAACATATAATGCCAGAAGGGAAGTGAAGTATTACACTTCACCATACTGAATCATGGGGGCCGCGATAGCTTAGTGGTTAGTGAACTGGACTATAAAGGACAAGGGGTAGGGTTCGATCCCAACCGACGGCTTCTGGGTTCACCCAGACTTAAATGTGTACCGTATTTTTTTCTGGAACGTAAAGCGGCACGGGCGTAATACCGACCACATTACCCCAAAAATTATGTGCTGAAAGTCTGCAAAATGTATGGTCACTAACACCATATTCCCTATACGCCACCTGGCGTGACGGGGCACTTTACCTTTTTTTTTTTACCTGAATCGTAATATTTGAAGCCGTGAAGGCCTGTGCTTTTATTCAGTTTTAGTCTTTTTTCCAACTTATCAAGGTAGGTATCCGTCCCCTTTCATCTAGATGGAGTTGAAGAACGTCAAGCTGAGACTGAATCAAGATCGTTGTTTCGCTAAGCCAATGCTCTAATTACTACGCTATTGGCAATTTGTCACGACCTTGACTATTCTGTGGCTCGATGTTATTGTTTTCTGGAAACTATCGCTATTTTTACATCTGGCGCGACAGTTAGTCTAATAATAATTATAGTAAAAACCCCAAAAAAGTGTTGACGAACATAAAGGACTGAATACCAAAGGAGGGGCCGGCTATGTGTATCAAATATCCTACATCCGCCTTTATTTAGAGCGAGGTTATCACTAAAGTGTAACAAATCCAACCTCATTCCATAATTATGTTATCAGCATCTGGCCCCGTTAACCCCGGGACAACGTTTCCAGTATTTGAGGCATGTCTAAATATAAATTTCTCCTTTTAACATTATTCCTACTATGTTCTGTGTCATCTGTCTACTGTTATATTTATACTTGTACTATGATACGTTTAATTATGTACAAATATATCCGGAAGTGTAAATGTCATGATATTACGTCAGTCACAAGTTTCAAGTCCGGTAATTCTGCAGAATCCTGCAAAATAAATCCGGGGTTAGAGTGGCAGCGTCCATAACATATGTTATATTTAATATATTAAAATCTTAAAAGCAATTTCTTAACTTCTAGTTTATTGTGATTATATTATAAATCTTGTATAATATCGTCATTTTAACGTTATTATTATTACAAAAGTATTAGTAAGTTTTATACATTTGTCATTAAAATATTGTAATTATAATACTTTTAGCGGTTAGTTAGTTAGTTAGTTAGTTAGTTAGTTAGTTAGTTAGTTAGAAAGTTAGTTAGTTAGTTAGTTAGTAATTATATATAATATTGTAAATAACATTTTAAAGATTTCATTAATATTATTGTAAGTGTACTATGTACTGTTAAATCTCTTAAATAATAATAAATTTGACATGGGAGAGAGAGCGCGCAAAAGAGAGAGAAGGAATTCTACATTTAGTATTTAGACCTCAGGAAGCTGTAATCAATGGTAGACCACCACAGCTTTCATTTAAGCTCCATTTTCACAGCATTGGTACATTTTGTGGTAGGTGCTTTTACTTTAAGCAGCAGACACGTGACAACATTGATAAGATCGAAGCACTACAATTTCCCTAGCAACCGCTCTACATACAGGCGCCAGATTTCTCCCCACTGTGTGACCTCTTTTATCACGAGCAACTTCAATGAGTCTTTGATCACGTGTGAAATAGTAAGGGCATAGGGCGAACGTTAATTCCGGAGTAGCACTAGCTGAGGTTGTGGAAATAGCTGTATCACATAACGCATTAGTTGCACTTTTCTCTTGGCTTATTTGATTATTAAAATGCGCCAGCACTGAAAAGGCATTTGTTATTTTTACAGAGTCAAGTACATGCACGATGTGAAGAAACTGTTTCTTTTATTGATTTATTACTTCTGTCTTTCTTTCTTCCACGCCTCACTTTATTGCTTCCTTCTTTATATGCTTCCTTCCTTATCGAAGTATGATTGTACGAGAGGTAACCCAAAAAGCAGGGAGGAAGTTGTCTATTCTAATAAAGCTGTGTGGAACCACGTAGGGTACGAGTGGGAAAATACTCAGTAAAGTTTACCAATAGAGTATACGCCCACATTTAGAATATGGATCATCCGCATGGTGCTCAGCATCAAACACCACATTGCAAGAACTGGATAAAGTACAAAACCAGGCACTTAAAAACAGGCACTTAGGGTCATCACAGGAGCAATGAAATCAACACCAATATTAGAGATGGAGAGATGTTGTGGAGGATACCAACACTGAGAGAACGGAGGAACACAAAAGTACTGATACAGGCAGAAAAATAGTCATGCATACCGAGATATCCAGAAGGACCGATTCCAAAATCTTGCATTGGGACGACTTAAGAGAAGTAGTTTTATCCGCCAAGCCAAGCGAATTTGTAGACAAACACCAGCCATGCCAAGAGTTGTTAACCCCCTACTGCCCATACCAGAACAGACTCCCTGAACAGAGAAATCAGGATTGTCAATACAAATACGGACACAAGTGAAAGGAATAGTTGACGAAGAGGAACAGATTAGTCTACAGCGTAAAACAATAACTACCAGTTTCTTGTGTGTACACATATGGATCCGGTTGGCTTACCACGGCAACAGCCGGGGTTCGTACCCTGGCGAGGACACCTGGGTTTTACTAATTCCCTAAAAATTAGTGGGAGCCGCGATAGCTCAGTGGTTAGTGAACTGGACTACTACGGACAAGGGGTAGGGTTCGATCCCAACCGACGGCTCCGGGTTCACCCAGCCTTAATTGGGTACCGGATTTTTTCTGGGAAAGTAAAGCAGCACGGGCGTAATACCGACCACATTACCCCAAAAATCATGTGCTGAAGGTCTGTAAAATATAGGGTCACTAACACCATATTTCCCTATACGCCACTTGGCGTGACGGGGGGTACTTTACTTTTTTTACTTACACATATGGATCAGCACAGAATGCAGTAAAGAATGGGGGAGCAGGTGCATATATAGAGCACCTAAATAACACTAGGGAAATGAATAAAATAGCAACAAGGAAATATTGTCATAATTATGATGCAGAAATCCAAGCAATAAAGTTGGCAATAGAAAAACTGCTGAATAGTAATCTTAGCCCACAGCTTATAGTGTTTTTGTTAGATACAAGATAAGTACTCCAGGCACTACAATCCAGAATATATCCACATCTGCAGACTTTATTGACCGAACTATGTAAGCACCACAGGATTGCCCTACAATGGATCCCATCTCACTCTGGAATACCAGGAAACGAGAAAGCGGATCAGCTGGCAAAGGAAGGTGCAATAGGCACACAACCAGATGTACCGGTTACATACCATCATAAGAAACAGATAATCAAATCAATCAGAGGACCACAAGCCCCAAATCAGGATGTATTTCATACTATGAATAGATGTGAAGAAGTTGTCATTATACGCCTCAGAACATGACACAATTGACTCCATAGTCACATGTATACAAAATTCAAGATCGACACCTCAGCTACATGTACATGTGGACAGGCGCCACAGACTGCGAACACATACTTCAAGACTGCACTGAATATAGTAGACTGAGGAAAATCCATTGGCCCATAGATACAACACTATAGACCAAACTATATGGGCCACTGCAAGAATTGCAAAAGACAGTAAAAATTTATACAGGAAACGACATTGCAGATATAGAAAATACTTCAGGCGAACGAAAGATATATAGATAGATACTTCTTGTATGTATATACTTCTTACCCGTTTGTGGTCTTGTAGCTGGGGTGTCTAAAGCCAGCCGTTTACATATCTCTACTACCTATCTAGCTGCCCGCCGCCCGTCCGACCGCCTGTCAATCAATCTAATCTGTCTGTCTGTCTTTATATACTATCTCTGTCTGTCTGTCTGCCTTTCTCTCTCTCTATCTCTCTCTCTCTCTCTCTCTCTCTCTCTCTCTCTCTTTCTCTCTCTCTCACACACACTTTTGCAGATGTCTTCTGACATTCAATGAAAGTTAAGAAGTTAAGGCATGTTCCTGTCATGCTTCTGACACATTTCATTTCGGTGATTGTTATCTTTCTTATTGTTCTAGAGTCCAGCGTCCAATTCTGACACTGGTAGCACAGAGTTGGTAGAAAAATTGATTTGTAAATTGCCCTTTTTGCATCCGCACTTATTTCTTTGTTTTCCAATAGTGTTGATACTTGGCCTATAACTTGGCATGCTTTGTTACACCTTAAATATATATAATTTTTCTACCAGTGCCAGAATTGGACGCTGGACTCTAGAACAATAAGAAAGATAACGACCACCGAAATGAAATATGTCAGAAGAATGACAGGAAACAGCTTAAGGGACAGAGTAAGAAACACTGACCTGAGGAAGAAACTCGGAATTGAACCAGCCATCGAATACATAAAGAAACAACAGCTAAAATGGTTCGGTCACATAACAAGACAAAAAGAACTAACAATGACTCAAAGAGCCATAAACGAACGCTACGAAAACGCCAGAGTAAGAGATAGATCGAGAAAACGAGGGATAAAAGGAAAACTAGAGTCACTAGGAGGGATAACATCAGAAGAGGCCAACAGAAGAGCAAAGAATCGCAGATTGCATCTGCCCTCGACGTCAAAGGCAATGGAGGAAGGATAGAAGAGAAGAAGGCATGTTCATTCTCTGTTAATGTCCTGTCACCTTCTTTGCCAGCCGTTCTTTTTCCTATCACAGTCTACCCCGTGGTATACGATCACCCTCATCGCCACAATTCCTTCTGTAATCTTTTAATCAGCTCAGACCATACCCTATTCCACCTTTATGCGGTTCTCTTTGTAACAGTCTGACCTGACGAATAGGGATCGAGAAGAAAGGCAATTAAGAATTTGAATACTGAATGCGGATGTATTGGGCATAAAGACGCAAATATTGTAGCTAGTTGTAAACCACACAGTGTAACGCTTCCATGTCTACTTAACGTTATTTTAAGGGCGAACGATGAAGAGTATCAGTCTCTCCAGTTGAAAAGAGCAGCCCGGGTAACACGTGACGTTACCACGTTTTTTATGAAGGATGTTCAATTCGTAGAGAGAGAGATAGAGATAGAGAGAGAGCGGGAAATCGATATCATCTTGTTCCAAACCCGAGAAACCAGGGTTCGAATCCAGTAGGGTATTTTATGTCAAGAATCTTCGAACCTTCCTTCACATCCTCGTGTAGCTTCATAATCTTCGAACCTTCCTTCACAGCCTCGTGTAGCTTCATAATCTTCGAACCTTCCTTCACAGCCTCGTGTAGCTTCATAATCTTCGAACCTTCCTTCACATCCTCGTGTAGCTTCATAATCTTCGAACCTTCCTTCACAGCCTCGTGTAGCTTCATAATCTTCGAACCTTCCTTCACATCCTCGTGTAGCTTCATAATCTTCGGGTAGATGGCAGTGGTACAGTTGGTTTCCACATTGGCGTGTGCGAGTGACATGCGCTACAAAGAGCAGTCCTTACATTTCTTTAGGTGGAAAATGAAAGTACCACCACAGACATTTATAGACGGTTAAAGTACTTGTTAAAGAGATGGTTGTGGATGAAAGCACTGTCAGCCTTGTTTCTCATCAATGGAAGAAGGTTGAAGCAGTCTCTCTGATCAACTCTGCAACGGGGTAGGAAGGGAGGTTTAACACACTTCAATAAAACATTCAAAAGTGCACGTGCCAATACCCTTATTCTGGACGATCGATGAATCACAACAGAACATCTCGCTGCTCGACGTTTTTGTGGGTGGAATTCCAAATTTTAATGTAAAAAATGCAACCCTTGCTCTTAGAGAGAGAAAAAAAATGTGTTGCAGTTCTTATTGAACACCACTCGTACATTTCTTCACAGTAGTTAGGAAGACCGACATGTCGCCCAACTATTCGCTGAAGGACTCAAATATAACCGATAGGGACATTGTCTGCGGTTCATCATGATCATCATCATGTGCCATACCGGTTGGCGTAGGTGATCATGTCCCTCCACAATCTTCTATCTACAGTGCATCATATCAGTTCTGTTGTTGACTGTTTTCCATGCCATGACACCAATCTATCCAGTATTTTCTCTCTTTGTCGTCCGCGATCTCTCTTTCCTTTTATTTTGCCAGTTGTAACCAAGTATTCCAACTTTCCTCTTCTCATGATGTGCCCGAAAAATGTAGATTGCTTCTTTCTGATGTTTTTTAAGAGCTCCCTTTTTGTGTTGGCCTCTTTGAGAACTTCCTCATTGGTCTTTTTAGCTGTCCAGGGAACTTTCAACATTCTTCTGAGAAATCCCATCTCTGTGGCATCTAATCGTCGTTTCATTTGTTTGTCTACTGTCCATGATTCGCTTCCATAGGTCAGAATTGGTTCTATATAGCACCGATGAACTCTCTTTCTCATTTTTATTGACATAGATTTGTTGCATAAGATATTTTTTATTTTCTGAAATGCTATTTTGGCCTGAGCTATTCTGCTTTTTATTTCTGTGGTGCATCTCCCATCTGATGTTATTATTGTGCCCAAGTATTTGAAACGTTGCACTTGTTTCAGATTTGTCTCGTTTATCGATCCCAACCGACGGCTTCCGGATTCACCCAGCTTTAAATGGGTACCGGATTTTTTTTCTGGGAAAGTAAAGCAGCAAGGGCGTAATACCGACCACACTACCCAAAAACCATGTGCTGAAGGTCTGTAAAATATAGGGTCACTAACACCATATTTCCCTATACGCTACTTGGCGTGACGGGGGTACTTTACTTTTTTTTTTATGATGGTGGTGATTGTTTTTTCGATATAACCATTACTTCTGTTTTCTTACTATTCAGACTTTTTTATTATGCTTTCTTTTACTATTATGTCTATCATTTCTTGTAGTTCATTCTCTGTCTCTGCTATTAAGACTGTGTCATCCGCATATCGCAAATTATTTATGTTGTGACCGTTGACTTCAATTCCTTATTTGTCTACTATTGTTCTCATAATATATTCGCTGTAAAGTGAAAATAAATCCGGTGACAGAACACAGCCTTGTCTGACTCCTTGTTTTATATATTGGAATTGTCCTGTTTGGTTGTTAATTCGTATAGCTGCTGTTTGTTGTCAGTACATGTTTTTTATGATTCGCAGATCCTTGCCATCAATGTTTAATTTCTCCAGCATATTGATTATTTCCACATGCTTTACTTTGTCAAATGCTTTCGTGTAGTCTATAAAGCACATATATAGATCTTTCTTTACCTCTATAGATCTTTCTATCAATGCGGTTAGGGTGCACAAAAGGGGTAGAGGCGCTCGATAGCTACAGAGATGAAAGCTGTCAGCGATTCATACCTGCTAGCGCTAGGATTGTTGAAGCAGAACTATCCACACCCGACTCCACATCTTCACGCATAACTCTGATCTCAGAGCCGACGTGATATTTCTCTCCCCCCATTCTGTCCCTAATGACCTAAACCGTGCTACTGACATAGTATGTGCAAGTCTATGCTGGCAGCCGTAGCCGGAGGTCGTTGACCTCAACTGTTTGCAATTTGATCAGTTTCGAGCGTCTTTAAGCTTTCTGTTTTCCTTTATCTCTAGTAAACATATCTTGACGGCATTTTCCCATATCTGGGGTCTGCGAAAAGAATTATAGAACGGAGAATAAAGACCGGGTCCTGTGCAGGCGCCACGATTTCACTCCCGAAAGAGAAACACTTTTAGCCTACCGGGATTCGAACCCGAATTCTCCTGGTTTGGTGCACAAGATTCAGCCACCCACTCTCCTATCCCCAGATCAATGCTTTTAAGGTCTAGTCATGTTTTTTGTTTAACCTTCCATATTCATCTTCATGTCATAAGCAGCAATTCGCATTTCAACTGGCTTTAGTTAACATTTGTGTGGACAATAATGCTAGCAGGACACATGTATAGAGATCTCTCTCCCCCCCCCCCCAACCTTCTCTTTCTGATCAGATGTAATACTAGTTGGTTGCATGGCCATATCTCTTCTTCGCATCTTCGTCAACACTCTCCCACTATGTTGGCGTGGATACTTTGTTTCGCCAGTTTACGGAAAGCCTGTTGGCCTGGAACATTTAGCTTGGATAGATTTATGAATTGCTTTACAATTTTGCCCTGACAGCTGCCATTTTTCTCTACTCCTTGTTACTTTTAACTGCCAATTTAACGTTTATAAAGTGCATATGCGACCTACTTGTTGTCGTCATTATTCCAGAGGGTTAGACATTGAATCTCACTACCCAAAGAGGGTGGGTAAAGCCATGAAGAAATCACACATTTGAAGAGAAAAATCCTCATTGCCTGTTAATCACACATTTGAAGAGAAAAATCCTCATTGCCTGTTAATCACACATTTGAAGAGAAAAATCCTCATTGTCTGTTTCAGGATTTGAAGTCAGGACCATCATGTCATCAAAGGCCAAGGTCATATCTCCAGACCACCCAGCTCCAATTATTTTACAAGTCTTGAATTAAATCCATTAAATACATTTTCCTGAGATATTTGTTTTACGAGGCGTATTCAAACGAAACTCGTCCTAGTAGCTTTATTATAAACACATGTAAGGTACAACAGCAGATGTGGCAAAATTAAATAGAGCATTGGTATAAAGCAAGTGCTCATCAGGATTCTTTAGCAAATGCAGCCATAGACAATTTAACACGCATTCCACTGCTTGGGTAGAAAGCGGGTGTTGTCTGAAAAAATAACTTTGGTTGCTCATTGAGCTGTTTTGTCACCACGACCATAACGTCTGTATCGGAGTCGAATCATTGGACTTTCAGAAACTTTTTTAAGGACTCGAACAAATGAAAGTCACATGGTGACTGATCAGGGCTGTAGGCTGGGTGTTGCAGAATTTCCCACCATTTCCTTACTAATGCTTCCTTCTCTAGATTCATGACATGTGGACGTTGGGTCTCTTATTCTTGATGGCTGTATGCAGGTTGTCTAGTGTGTTCTCTCTTGCGGATGGCATTGATGTTCACACCAGGCTCTTTAAAGTCTGAAAATAGAAGTCTTTCATGGTCAAAAAATGCGGACGTATTCTGCGTCACACCTGCCATTTTTCCAATGGTCTACAGCAAAACCAATTAATACAACGCGGAGAATGAACACGCACACAATGGAACATTGATGTGTACTGTATTTTTATAGCGTATGCATTACATCAGATACAAAATCATCATATCTCCTACATGTGTTGGCGCAGCTTGTGTGGTTTCATTTGAACACACCTCGTACAATGCAGCAAGTTTGTTCTATATTTCTTTACTTAATTTACAATTTTGACGTGCATGTTATGAGTGGATATTTGCTTATATTTAGTTTATCCAGTCATAAATGAGTATCATACATTTGTAATGGATAGGAAAACCGCTTTAGTGTAGTGCTTAATACATTAGCCCCCAAAAATGTACCACTGGTAGAAAATAACCATAGACAGATTTTTTGACAAGATCAGAAATAAAGATATCTGGAAAAGAACAAAACAAGAGCCAACAATCGAGCAACAGTTTATGAATAGAAAATGGAGATGGATTGGACATGATGTTACAAAAACATGATGCCAGTATAGTAAGATTGGCACTGTCATGGAACCCACAGGGGAAGAGAAAGCCAAGAATAGACAAGGAATACACGGAGAAGAGAAGTCATGGAAACTCTTTAGAACACTGACCTAAACTGGAGAGAGGTCGAGAAAATTTTGAAGAGTAGGGATGGATGAAGGTATATTATCTATGATCTGAAAAGGAGTTTAAAGGGATTCGATTAATTGATTGATTGATTGTTTGATTCATTGATTGATTGAACTCTTTATTGCCTTATATGCCACATTCAAGGTAGGTGTAACAAAGTTATTACTTGTCTTTCTTTTAGTCTTCTGTTATAAAGACTCCTTGAATTTATAATTTTCAGTTCCTTTAGTGCTTTAACTTGAGGCTTTGGCTCACATTTTTTGTACCATTTTTTTTTCTGTTGCAATCATAATAAATATGATTACTGTTCCAACTGCTGCTATTTCACTACAGAAATAGTTTTTTTTTTCTTTTTCTATTGTCATTGACTAGGTCAGAGAACTTGAAGCTGAGGCAGGAACTTACAGAACAAAATGAGAGCGAGAAGAGGGCAGCACTCAGCCAGTTGTCTCGCCTGAAAAATGAAGAGATTGCTGCAACACGAGCAGACCTTGAGGCTGAACTGGAGTGTCTCAAGAGCCAGGTTGGATGCTCATTAAATCACTCTGTGAACATGTCTGAAGCACGATGCTTGATGTGTTTGTTAATGCTGTTATTTGTATTTATTTATTCTATATATTTGTAAGTGCTCACGCACACACGTGGCACGCACGCATACACACCCACACACACACATGTGCAATAAATAAATAAATAACAATTTATTCATGTGTGTACATATTGAAATTAAATATTTTAAATATTACTCACATATTGGAAAATGAAGATGGTAGGTCTATGGATGAAGAGTGTTTAGAACAATTCATTGCACCATCTTTTTTTAGACCTTTACTGTGAAAGATGCGAACCAGTAGGAATTTAACCCAGACCACTTGGTCAGCAGGGTTTATGCACCAAATATGTAGCTTCCCTACAGACCTGCAGTCTGCATCATAGCTGCTATAGGACACACCACAAGACATAAGGCCAAGTGGCACTGAACAGAAGCACAGCTAAACTGTCCTTCATCATACAATATCATTTATCATAAGTAATCTGAATATAGAAACACCATCCAGATGAAAAGCACAACTCACGGTGTGCACAGAGAACTAAACTCAGTAGCTCCGGCAGCAAGTCAGACTTGGAGTATGAGGAAACTACAACAAGGAAAAATTTTCAGACTGTGCCTCAACTGTTCCTGTCACCTATCTACTATCTTGACAGGGAATCCCAAAATAGAAAGAATTAAAACTCAGTATCACTTGTATTTAGGGAAAGCTGGAAATCAGTAAAAAAAAATGTAGAATAAACTAGATGTTTTCAAAAACAAATATGTAAGGAAAATACTTGCACTTTGTATTCAGTAAAATAAATTCAAGGTTAATGCAGAAACAAGAGAAATGCACAGGCAGTCAAGTCTCATCTATGATCAGGAAGGAAAGAAAGGCATATGTAGGCCTTGTGATGAGAAGAAACAATATGAGACTCTTTAAGACAAGGTTTCAAATGGGAAATTATGGCAGAAAAAAAAAAAAGAAATGAAAAAAGATCTCAAGAGATTCAGAAAAGAAAACTGTCAAGAAAGGCGGCAAAGAGACAGCAGGCATTAACTTCCTTACTCAGGTTGAGAAGTTTGCTCTGATATAGAAAATTGGTGAGGTACACTACTATGGCCTGTGTGTTACCGTGGCCTCATTATGTAAGATGTAAAGAATAGTGGCACTGTGACCTTCCAAGCATGTCGTAAGAGGCGACTAAGGAGGTTGATCGATGGCTTGACAAGCTGTCATTGTAAAAAGCATTGTTATGGAAACAGACCATAGATTTTTGAAGCAGTGATCTCTGCAATATGTGCCATTTTGGCACGCAAGGTTTCTGTTTTTGAGATTGTGGTTCTCCCATATGTGCCGTCTTCGGCTCGAAAGGATAATAGATAGATAGATAGACACTACTATCACTGTGTGATGTCTCATGGCACTGAAAGGATGTAAGATGTGATGGTAGATGTTAGGACTGTTATATCACTTTTGTTTATATATAAAAAAATCTCAAGGGATTATTTGACATGGAGAATTGTAGAAATGATTGATGTTGCTCACTTCTGAATTCAATAAATTAACGAGAAAACATTTTCTCACATTCAGGTAGAAGATCTGCAGTCTAATCTTGATGACACCAAGTTAGAAGGTGATGTGGAGAAAGCAAAATTAAAATATGAGATGGAGAGAGAGAAGTCTAGAATGAGCAAAGACATGTTAGAGACAACTAATGAGTATTCTAGTAAAATGGCTGCCATGCAGAAGGAGCACGCTAGTGAGAAAGAGAAACTAAGGACACAGCTGGAGCAGGAGAAAGATGTAAGTGTTCTTCAAGAAATAATGATATTTTTTGTTTACAGCTGTTTTTGTTCACTAATATTTTTGTTTATATTGCTTATTTTAGAAATATAACTCATATAGATTTTTGTGTGATATTTTCATCATGTTATTAGATTAAGATATCTAAAAAAAAAGTAAAGATCCCTGTCACTCTGAGAGGCGTGTAGGGAATATGGTGTTAGTGACCATAATTTTTACAGACCTTCAATACATGATTTTTGGGTAGTGTGGTCGGTATTACACCTGTGCCTCTTTACTTTACCAGAAAAAAAATCAGGTACCCATTTAAGGCTGGGTGAACCCGGAAGGTAAAGAATAGTGACACTGTGACCTTCCAGGCATGTCGTAAGAGGCGACTAAGGAGGTTGATCGATGGCTTGACAAGCTGTCATTGTAAAAAGTATTGTTATGGAAACAGCACCATAGATTTTAGATCAGTGATCTCTGCAATATGTGCCATTTTGGCACGCAAGGTTTCTGTTTTTGAGATTGTGGTTCTGCCCTATGTGCCGTCTTTGGCTCGAAAGGACAATAGATAGAACCCAGAAGCTGTTGATCAGGATCGAACCCGACCTCTTATCCTTTGTAGTCCAGTTTACTAACCACTGAGCTATCACGGCTTCCAGATCAAGATATAATTTAGCATTAATGATATTTGTGGTAAGAAATTGAATCTTTCACATTAGAAAATGCCAGTTAGTTAATTTTAATTTGTGAAATGTTTCTTCCACTAAGCGATAATTGGTTGGCAGAAAGGGGGTGGGGGTGGAGGAGAATGGTCTAGAGGTAAAACACGTCACTGAAAGGTCTCAGCTTCAAAATTTCACCACAGGTAGTGAGATTTCCATTTTATGAATTTGTGGTTTTTTCATGGCTTTACCACGCTCTGGTCTCTGGGTGG
This sequence comes from Megaustenia siamemsis, assembly GCA_032433765.1. NCBI lineage: Eukaryota > Metazoa > Mollusca > Gastropoda > Stylommatophora > Ariophantidae > Megaustenia > Megaustenia siamemsis. The sequence goes on from JAVIAB010000092.1 coordinate 105,790,214, forward strand.
TGAGATCCAATGTCTAACATTCCCAAATAGTTGAAAAAACAGTAGGTGCTATGTGTTTTGTTTTGCACATTAAATACATTAAAGAAAATTTGGTGTTTAAAAATTGAAAAGAGTAGGGTCAAAATGGCAATAGCCTGAGAACAATTTTAAAAAACAATCTACACATGCTGAAGAAAGATATGTTGAGCTGAAAGGTGCAGATATTACAGCTTGTCATAGACACATCCAAACCCACTTAGTGGGCGAAAGTTGAATAAGGAGAAATTAAGCATTAATATAACAATACTTCACTGGCATAAAAATATGAACAACTTCCGTAAGATATTGATTTTTTGTAGATTTATTTGTATTAGACTCAAGATAGCATATTAAAAGATAAGACTATCTTAAACTATCTTAAACTATCTTTACGACACATACTACCATGCTGTTGTATTGAATTATTTTCATAATCCAATCTATGGCCAGTAGAAAGAGAAATGGAGACAGAAGGCATCCCTGCCTTACTCCTGTTCTTATTTCAAATAATTCTGTAATCTGTCCTTCATGCACCACACTACATTTTGTTCCTTCATACATTGTTTTTATCAGGTTAATAAACTTTATGGGGATTCCGTAATGACTCAGCAACTTCCAAAGCATTCTTCTGTCTAAACTATCAAATGCCTTTTCGTAACCTATGAATCCAATATAAAGTGGGGATTTTAGTTCTAAACTTTGTTCAACTATTATACGTAGAGTAGTTATTTGATCAGCACATGAACTGTTCTTCCTAAAACCTGCTTGTTCATCTCTCAAATGTTTCTCTATGGCCTCTTTTAGTCTCTCCAGAATTATTCTGCTTAATATTTTTCCTGGCACTGATAGTAGCATAATTCCCCTATAATTTGTGCACTCCTGTAAACTTCCTTTCTTTGGTAGTTTGATCATATCTTATAAAATATTTTGTTATTTTATCTATGCTATATTTTTAGTCTTTAGGTATTTTATTCTTTCCAGTCTTTAGGTATTTCTTCCCTCTCCCAAATTTTATCTAATAGATTATGGATTATGTAACATCTTGGTAGAGGTGTTAATATCTGCTTTGATGGCTTCCAAAGGAATTTCATCTGGTCCTGTGGCTTTACTATTTTTTAATAGTTTGATGGCTTTCATTATTTCTTCTTTGCTTGGTTTTCCACAGTTAACGTGTAACTCTTCTTCTGCTGGTAGTATATCTGGAGCATTATTTGAGCCGGGTCTGTTCAAAAGTTCTTCAAAGTACTCTTTCCATCTCTCCATTTGTTCCCTTATTTTACTAAGCAGATTTCCTTTCTTATCTTTAATAAAGGCATTGATCTGTTTGTATTTTCCACTTAATTTCTTTGTGCTGTTTCACTGTTCTTTCATATTACCTTTATTTGCTGCTTCTTCTGCCTCTTTAGCTAGTTCAACTATATATTTCCTCTGATCCCTTTTAATGCATCTTCTCACTTCTTTGTTCACTTCTGTGTAAGCTTCCTGTGTCTTGGCTTTATTACTTCTTGTTTTGCTTTTATTTATGTCTGCTTTCTTGTTCTTTCTTTCTTTAACTTTATCCAGGGTCTCTGCTGTCATCCATGCCTTATTCTGGTGTTCTCTTTTCCCCAGTGTTTCTTCACATGTCTCTTTCCATATATCTTTTACCTGTTTCCAATGATCTTCTACATTTATTGTATTTTCTAGTTGTTGGAGGACTTGGTATTTGTTTGATATTGTGACTGCGAATTTATCTTTAATTCCTTGTTCTTTAAGAAATCCTACATTGAAATACTTTCTACCCATATTCGTTGTAGTATACCTTTTTAGTTTAATTTTAAGTTTGGCTATCAGAAGATGATGATCAGAAGCTATATCTGCCCCTCTATATATTTTTTACATCCTGTAAGGATGACTTAAACTTATTATTAATACATATGTGATCAATTTGATTTTCCGTTCTATGATCTGGTAACACCCATATAGCTTTGTGTATTCTTTTATGTTGGAATATTGTTCCTCCTATGCTCACTTGATTAAGGGCGCAGAAATTAAAAAATATCTCTCCATTCTTATTTATATCTCGAAGTCCATGTTTTCACATAATCTCTTCAAAGCCTCTGTTGTCTGATCCTACTTTAGCATTTAGGTCTCCCATCAAGATTATAATATCCTTGGCTCATCTTGCATCCATCTGACATTGTAGCTGTTTATAGAATTCATCTTTAACTAAATCATCCTTATCGTTGGTTGGTGCATAGCATATTTACTTTTTCTCTCTTTGACTTGTCCATGTTTGTGAAATTTTTTCGGCTTACTTTTTTACAGTATGGGATAGCTAGTCCCATGCTAAACCCTCCTTACGAACATGCCTGGTAGGGTACAGCGCCGCTATTCTTTACTCCCCTTTCGGGCCCCAGCAACGCACAGGCAATTCAGTGTATAGTAGTAGCTAATGTATAGAATGGAACGAATTCAAAACAAACGAGGAAATTAGAGAAATCGCCAATCAACCACTAATATCTTCAGTAATAAAGAAAAGACGATGGTCATACGTTGGACATGTGATGAGAAGAGATAATAATCGAATAGCAAAGCAAGCCCTCATATGGGAAACAACAGGTAAAAGAAAAAGAGGAAGACCCAGGGAGACACTGAGAAGAACATTGATGAGAGAGGCAAGAGCAGCAGGAATCGGCTCCCTCAATGAGATAGAACTGCTTGCACAGAACAGAGACAGATGGCGAGATTTGATAAAATATCTTTAAAAGAAAACTGCTAGAACAAAAATTCATATAGGTGAAGGTGTATCTTGGTCTACGCCCTATGGGCCGGTTACGGCTCGAAAGGTCAATAGAATAGTAGCTAATAGTTTGTGTCTACTACAGGATATGAAATAAATAATCTTATAAAATATTTTGTTATTTTATCTATGCTATATTTTTAGTCTCCATGTTAGAGGGTTAAAGTTTTATAGGACATATTTGTGGTCATAGCACAATGGTTGAAGTCCTGGTTTCATGGTCATAGCACAATGGTTGAAGTCCTGGTTTCATGAACAAAATAACATAGATTTTATTTTTCTGTCAGTCCAGCTGTGGAAATTGGTACCTGCTTATGGAGCTGAGAAAGTGTTTGAATTGAGAAGTAGAGCTATTCCCCCAACCCCATCTCTTACCCTTACCCCTAGAGGCTGTTGATTTTTACTGTTATGTTAAAAGTTAAATTATCGGTGTCATAATGTTCTGTGAGGTTCAACTTACTTGGTAGAACTTGCATTAGTAGGACATTTATGAAGTCACATCTTTAGGACATGTTTACAGAAATCTTATTATATATGTTTGCAGAAGTTGCCACATTAGGTCAGTTTCAGCAATTACATTCTTAGGACTTTATTATAAAGTCTTATTAGAATATGTTTATAGAATCACATTACTAGGTCATTTTTAGCAATGTTACATTGTAAGTTACATTAGTATTTTATTTTTATATTTTATTATTTTATTGAATAACTTTTTTTATCAGGTTGGGTAATTTTACCTGCTACTGTACACAGTAGACAGTACAACTTGTGGCTGCCCTGCTGTTTTGCAGGTATGCTTGGGAGAGTAAAAGGCTAAGGGAGGGTACACTGAAGTAAAACAACCTCACTGCCTTGTGGGTGAGACTTTTTAGTCAAAGGCTAGCAGAGTCAACCGTTAATAGACCAACGAGACAGCAGAAAACCACTCGTAATTTCTTTGTACAATTATGACTTGCCAAGAAGAATGTTGAGAATACCATGGACAGCTAGGAAGAGTAATGAAAACATACTGGAAGTGGCCAAAGCAAAAAGAGAGCTTATGTCCAATATTAGGAAGAAACAATCATCATTTTTTGGTCATGTAATGAGAAGGGAAAGCTGGAATATATTGTGACAACTGGGAACATTGACGGATGAAGAGATAGAGGGAAGCAAAGAGAAAAGATACAAGACAGCTTAAGAGAATGGCTTGGCAGAAGGTCAACAACAGAAATGATAAATAACTGTCTAGATCGAAAGTTGTGGAGAGACATGATCACCTATGCCAGCTTGCACGGTACTTGATGATAATAATTTTATAAAAGTTACTTTATGTTAAATAAGTTATTATTATAATTTCTATATTATTATAGAATTATTATTATTATAGTCATTATAAGGGAGCCAGATAGCTCAGTGGCTAGTGAACTGGACTACAAAGGACAAGGGGTAGGTTTCGATCCCAACCGACGGCTTCCGGGTTCACCCAGCCTTAAAAAATGGGTACCAGATTTTTTCGGGGAAAGTAAAGCGGCATGGGCGTAATACCGAACACAATACCCCAAAAATAATGTGCCAAAGATCTGTAAAATTTATGGTCACTAACACCATATTCCCTATACGCCAGTTGGCGTGACGGGGGTACTTTACTTTTTTATAGTCATTATAACTATTTATTAAAGCAGTTTAGTGATATAGTTGGAAAGATCTTTACATACTTAATGTGAATACATTTTTATAGATACACTTTCTCCTCCTTGCATGGGTTCTTATCACAAGTAGATTTCAGCAATAACCTTTCACTTTGCCAGCTGAGGTTTTCTATTATAACACTAAAAATAAGCACTTAGTAAGCAAAGGAAAGCACAAACCAACTCTGTGGTCATCTGACACTCCTGGTGACCCTTAGGAGTGGTTGATTGTTGTCTGCTGCTGACTAGGAGCACTTAACTCTTCTGAGGTTCAAGAGGAAGTACTCTCTGCCATTCTCCTGTCTCCAGCCAGTCCAGCGATAAGTATCAGTTGACAAGTAGTCAGCTTGGTCCCAGTTAATCACTGAACATTTGTTCAGATGGGAGAATAAAATATAATACAATAAAATTGTGAAACATTTTGTTGCAGACAAAATAATACAAGATAGATGAATGTTTTGTAAAATAGTTAACTAATGCACACATTTTTTTTATTTCTTAAAACATTTTTTTCCCTTCAGTTTTTCTTTTTGTTGTCTTAGTTCATTTGCCTAATTGTTGAATTGAATTTTTGTTTTTACAATGTTTATTAAATGAAAAAAAAACATTAAAAAATCAACAAAATTAAGTTTTAAATAAAAATGTACAAGATTTATTCCAGTTAAACATTTTAATGGTAGAGAGCATTATCTCATGTGTTAAAACTATGTATTCCCTGTTAATTTAGTGTTAATTTATAATAGAATAATGAATTTTGAATGTGTTTTTTGTGTGTCCTGCAAATATAACTGTTATATTGTTTTTCTGTCCTCATCCTGGTTATTATAACAAAATGTTGTTATGAGTATTACACTGGATGCCAATGTGTATATTTATTTTGCAAGTTGCAATCATCATTTTCTAGTGCCATCAATCACCATTTCGCACTGTCTCTTGATTTAATAGTATATACTGCCATCGATTTTTCTACTATCCCTTGATGTTGTCATTATGGTATTTTAGTCTTTTTCTGCCTCTACCTCTTTTACCTTGTATTTTTCTCTCCATGATGACTTTCTGTAGGTATTGTGTCTCTTTATGTGTTAAACTAGTCTTGATCATATAATGAAAAAATTGTTTTTTTTTTACACGTCCAGCTTTTTCAAAACTCCATTGTTTGCTTTTTCCGTCCGTCTAATCCTACTCATTCTTCTATAAATGCACATTTTAATGGCTTCAGTTTTCTTCTCATGCACAGCAGTTGTGAAAAAAAGGTACAGTTCCCAACATGCCATAATGGATAGGAGGAATATAGAGAAATGCTGGGCTTTTAAAATGAGCAATCACACATTTTTAGGTCATGTTGTTATGCTAGGCTGTCAGTTGTTTGTGTTGTATTCACAGTTCTTTGTCATTGAAATTTCAGTTTATTTTGCTCATTTATGTCTTTACAGGAAGATAAAATACCCATGCTTCTTCCATTATATATTTATAGTAATTAGGCTGTATCTTCATTCATTCATTGAGTGCCATCTCCGCATCGAAGGTTGGCTACCATGTAGCACCATTCTGCTCTGTCTCTTGCTTTGATTGTGCAGATTGTCATATGCTGATTTGTCCATCTTTTGATGTTACTCGTCCATGTTTGTCTTGGTCTGTATCTTAAAATTAGAAAAAAAAACTTTTGTGGTTAAAAACTGAATATTACATCTCCTGAAACTTTCAGATTCATCAATCATTGGTCTTTTTATTACAAGCATTAACTAATAAAATATCATTCACACATAAATATTTACTTTAGCTAAACAAATTAATGTTTTGTGTCTGGTATCACATATTAAAACCACTTCTATAAAATATCACGTCCAGCGAATGGAAGAAAAACGCATCCCCAAGCAAATACTGTATGATGAACTAATACATGGAAAAAGACAAATCGGCAGACCTAAACTACGATATAGAGATATCTGTAAATCTCTGAATGACTTCTCCATCTGTGGAAATGACTGGGAATATCTGACAAGTGATCGCACATCATGGAGAGCATGTATAAGGAATGGTGTAAAATCATTTGAGACTGCTAAGGTAAAATTTAGAAGAGAAATGACTCATGAAAAAGGATGAAATACCCTGTGGATCAGTGGGCCTGACTTGTTCATTCTGTGACCATGTGTGTTTGTCAAACATTGGTAGAATTAGCCACGAGAGAAGGTGTTCGACAAAAACAAAACTTAAAAAAAATTCACAATAGCCTCCACTAGACCATTTGACAAGACAAAAAGGGCCATATACACAATAGCCTCCACTAGACCGTCTGACAAGACAAAAAGAGCCATATACACAATAGCCTCCACTAGACCGTCTGACAAGACAAAAAGGGCCATATACACAATAGCCTCCACTAGACCGTCTGACAAGACAAAAAGGGCCATATACACAATAGCCTCCACTAGACCGTCTGACAAGACAAAAAGGGCCATATATTATAAAATATCAGTTTTAAGAGTGAGTGGAATGTTCTAAGCTCTTGACATCTTCATCCATAAATGTTGTGAGATTTCCAAGATTAAAACTAAAATGTTACTTTGAGATTAAAACAAACAGCTGTGAATACTTCTTTTGGGAGGTCTTCATTTTCCTCATTTCTGTTTGTTGTTGCTTGTAATGAAATTTATATATACTCCATCTATTTATTTGACTGTTTCATGCATATTTTGTTTCTAATTTCTTTGTTCTGGTTTTTCAGGACCTTGAGACAAAGCTGAAGAAGCTTCACATTGAAGAACATCAGACACAAATGGCAGCTCACAAATCAATCCTTGATAATGCCCTCCAGTTGGAGCAAAGAGAGAAACTTGAGGCCATGGAGAATCTCACACGTAAACACCAACTGGAGAAAGGTAAGCTTATTGGTTTATATATTAAATCATATGCTTTCTTCACCCTGTAGAGGGTGTTTCTTGTAGTTACAAGTTTGGAGCACTTGTGTCTTTTGACCAAATACATCAGATTTTATCATCATATATATTTTTAGGAGAATGTTTACTTTCCTCCTTTGTTCCCAGCTCCATGGTGAGGATTGAGTAACCTGTATTTGGGTCCACCACATTGAGGTGCCATGGGATATTGGTAAATTCTGGTTCACTTACTCTGAAGCCAACAGTCAGTTATAATTTGTTGACCGTTTCTAACTCATGCCACTAAAATTTAAAATGTGTGAATAATTCAGCATCAAATAACAATAATGTATCTGTCCAAGGAACAGTACAATTTTGTGTCTTCTAGTGTGATAGCAGAAACTGATGGGAAGGAAGAAAAGAAGAAGTAATACAGTAATTTTAGATATTGAGAGTTGAACTAATATTCAAATAACACAGCACAACAAACATCCTTCAAGCATCATGGGACTTCACACAGGACTCACTTAGCCTTATCCTGGATGAGCTTTTCTATCTCAGTAAGAGAGTCTACGCTATGCCTGATATTTTTGCTTTTCTTGTCGGTCTTTTCAGTGTCCTTGAGATTTACCTGTATTTTTCTTTTTTTTACATTGTTTACCAATTAAGTGCCTTTTGTAAAAAAAAGAAGATGAATAAACTCAATGACTAATCCTACACAAATTATAAACTGGCAGGCAAAAGGTATTGTCATTAATCAATTACATTGCTTACTGGTTTGATCATCATTGAGTGCCATCTCTGCATCGAAGGCTGGCTACCATGGAGCACCATTCCACTCTTGCTTTGATGGTGTAGGTTGTCATAGGCTGACTTGTCCATCTTTTGATGTTAGTATTGGTATGCCTCTTTTACCTTGCATTTTCTCTTCCAAGATTACTTTTAGTAGGCTGCTGTGTCTTTTAACATTGCCCAAAAATCTTAATTGTCTTGTTTGATTTGTTTTCAGTAGTTTTTTTTTCATTTTTAGTTGTTTAAAGACTTCATTGTTTGTTTTCTTTTCTTTCCATCCAATTTTACCTATTCTTCTATAAACCCACACTTAAAAGGCTTCAATTTTCTGTTCTGTTTTCATGTCTAATGTCCATGTTTCTGCAGCATACAGGAATATTGAGAAGATATAACATTGTTCTAATCTTAGTTTTAGCACTGATGTTATTTGTTTTGATGTTAGTATGTTTTTTATGGCATTAAAATTACTTTTTGCCATTCCTATACTTTTGTTTATTTCAGTTGTACATTTTCCATCACTGGTTATAGTATATCCAAGGTAGTTGTAGCTCTGAACTGTCTCCAGGTCTATTCCTTCAGGTTTGATACCCACTTGTAGGTTTTGAGTATTATCTTTGTTTGTGATCATAGTTTTAATATTTTTAATATTAATATTAGATTGGGCTTCTGGTGTCATGGCGACTACGTGTTGTCGTTTTTATAATTCAGCTCTTCTTGATGTATTTAAATGATTTACGTGAAAGTCTAGTTGTGAAATTATGTGTTGCTATTCCCCAATTGGTGTAATGCTTTACTTCTGACGGATGGATAGACTGTGAACTTTATCGATATTTAAGTGGAATATGATTTATTCTTCCTTTGTGTCGTGTGTTCGCGGTTCGATAGGCAAGCACTGGTTCTACAACAATGTCGTCGTTAGTCGGGTGTGTTCAACCCGTATGTAAAAAGTCTGCGACGGTGGATGGGGCGGAAGAATTTGAAATAATCAACGGCCCAGAAAGCGAAAACAACAAAGTGTGTGGTACACATGAGGCATATTCAGAACACGAAAGACGAATATGGCAGACCACCGTGAAAGAGATTGGAGCCTCATTACGTAACAATCCAAAGAAAGCCAGGGAGAGAAATTCTAACTACTGTTTTAGGAACGAAATAAAATTAGCCACATGGAATGTTAGGACCTTATACCAACAAGGAAAACTAGAAAATCTTATGGTAGAAGCAGAGCGATTAAACATAGATATTTTAGGCATATCAGAAACAAGATGGAAGGAAAGTTGATACATACAAGACGATAAATATACATTTATATACTCAGGTAACACTACAGAACACCAAAGAGGAGTAGGCATACTAATAAAACGAGAACTACAAAAATATATAAATACTCAAGTGACATAACAATGATAGGATTATATTAATAAAATTTAAAGCAAAACGATTTGACATAGCAATAATACAGACATACGCACCTACTCAAGACTATACAGTGAACAAATAGAAGCATACTATGAAGATCTAAATACAGTTATGAAGCAAGTGAAATCTACAGACATCTTGATTGTAATGGGTGACATGAATGCAAGAGTAGGAAAAGGCAGATATAAGACCATTATAGGAAATCATGGTTTAGGAAAAAGAAATAACAGAGGAGAAAGATTAATTCAATTTTGTGAAGAAAACAGGCTAATAATATGTAACACCTACTTTGAGCAAGAGAAAAGGAAATTACACACATGGAAAAGCCCTGGAGATGGAAAGAGGAATCAAATAGATTATATAATGATAAAAGACAGATTCCGGAACAGCGTCAAGAAAGCCAAAACCTATCCAGGAGCAGATATTAATTCAGATCACAATCCTGTAATGATGAAAATGAAAATCAAATTAAAGAAAAAGAAACAAAATACTACTTCAGCAACACCAATAGATATAACAGCGTTAAATCAGAAAGATGTAAAAGAAACTTATACTGTACAAGTAAAGAACACATATCAGAAGCTGCTAGAAGAAGGGATTGAGCAGTACAGAAGAGAAAATCCTGAAGAAAAAGTCACAACCAAATGGCAATGCACAAAAAACAGCATACAAGAATCCTGCATCACCTTACCCAAAAAGGAAAGTAACAAAAAACAAAAATGGATAACTGACAACATTTTAGAAAAAATGGAAGAGAGAAGACAAGTGAAGAACACTGCCAGATACAAGGAAATTGATAATGAAATACAAAAAATGTGCAAAAAGGCAAAAGAAGACTAGCTCAACTTTTATTTTATTATTGCTGTTTGCTTCCAGTGTAATTATATATTAGTCATATGTCTGTTTTTTCTAGATGTATATCTTTTAGGCAGTCTATAAGTTGTTTATGGTGTATTCTATAAAAAACTTTGGTGTAGTCTATGAAGCAGGCATATATTGGCTTGTGTACTTTTTTTATTAATGTTTTCATGAAGAATATAGCTTCTTTTGTCCCACTGTTTTTTCCTAAATCCAAATTGTTGTTCTTTTAATTCCATATTGATTTTATTCTGAATCCTTCCTTGTATACCTTTTAGCAAGATTTTTGTTCCATGGCCCATTAGGCTTATTGTTCTAAAATTACTGCAATCACCTGCACCATTCTTTTTAGGCAATACATTGAGAGCTGATGTTTTTAGTTCATTTGATATATATTCTGTATGGTATATGTCATTGCATATTGCTGTGATGACTTCAACACCAAAATTTTCTAGTGCCTTTATCATCTCTATCTGTATGTTGCCAGGTCCTGCAGGTTTTCCCTTTTTCATTGTTTGTATAGTTTTTTTCATTTCACATGTTAAGATTTGATAGCCTTATATACATTTCATAATTGCTTTCTTTTCTATTTCATTATAAAATAATTCTGTTATATATTCCTGTCATCTCTTGATTATATCTATGTTTTCCGTTAGCATTTTTCATTTTTTGCTTGCAATACATCCACTTTCTGTGGCTTTTTACATTTTTGCTAGTCATTCTCTTTATTTCTGTGTGTATCCCTCTTAAATCTTGTTTATTTTATTCTTTTTAAAATTATATTACTATATTGTTATTATTATTTTTATTTTTATTTTACTGGTTTGATAGCAAGATATTAAGAACTGAAAGTATAAGCAAAAGTTCTATCTAAGAGATGTAATTTTTTATACCACTGTTAGTAGAATATTAATATTTTATTTCTGTGGCATAAATATTCGTACTAAAGCAGGTTATTTTTATTAACATTTAGTTCCAAAGTGTGATGAAAAATGTAAAACTTAAATAAACAAAAGAATAGGAATGGCAAAAAATAACTTAATGTCATGAAAAATATACTAACATCAAAACAAATAACACCAGGGCAAAAACTAAGAATAGCAAAATGTTATGTCTTCTCAACATCCCTATATGGTGCAGAAACATGGACATTAGACAAGAAAACAGAACAGAAAATTGAAGCCTTTGAAATGTGGATATATATAGAAGAATAGGTAGAATTGGATGGAAAGAAAAGAAAACAAACGATGAAGTCTTAAAACAACTAAAGATGAAAAGAGAACTACTAAATACAATTCAAACAAGGCAAATGCGATATTTAGGCAATGTTAAAAGACACAACAGCCTACTAAAAGTAATCTTGGAGGGGAAAATACAAGGTAAAAGAGGCAGACCAAGACTAACATGGACGAGTAACATCAAAAGATGGATAAGTCAGCCAATGTCAACCTGCACCATCAAAGCAAGAGACAGAGCAGAATGGTGCTCCGTGGTAGCCAACCTTCATTGCGGAGATGGCATTCAATGATGATGATGATGAGTTCCAAAGTAAGAACTAATGGCTTTGCATCTCCTGTGCATGCCTAAAATATAACCAGAAATGGATGATATAGTTTAAATATCATCCTCCATATTATACAAATTTCTATATACAGAACCCAAAGATTCTGATATTGTTAAATAAAGTAAACTCCACGCCTTGCTAGGCATATGAAGAAAATGGTTTTTAGTGACCATATTTTGCTATGGCCACTGCACATTTTTAGTTGATGTGATTGATATCACGCCAGGCCGCCTTTATTTCCGAGACAAATCTCTAATCCTGTGTTATTAACCCTGGTATGAATAAGCAGGAAGTATTTCACTGCATACAAAAGTTTATTTAAAAGCAAATGAAGGTGATTTATAAGACATTTCATGTAATTAGAAGAATGTTCATGTTGATATTGCTGTAGATGTATATGCACCTAGAAGTGCCAGTAATTAACAACTTGTTTGCACAAAAACATAAGCCAGTATATTCATCCAAAAACTGGAACAAATCAACTGACTCCCAAGCAATAACAATTCTCATAATGGGTCAAGAGCTCATTTCCTCTGACATATGCTTGTTATTTTTTGGTGCTTCAGTCTTGGCATATTTATGCTTCACAGGAAGTCATTACTCATTTATCTTTCGGAGATTCTTCTGTAAAAAAAATAAATACAATTAAAGTTGTAATTAGGATCTGACCAGTTTATTTGAGAATTTGTGTGTGTGTGTGTGTCTGTTTTTACATATGTACTTTAGTGTTAAATTGTGATTAAACAAGAAAATGAAAATGTTTGCAAAATGTTACAACAAGCAATCAGAGTACACAATAATCTGTTTAACTATTGATAAGAAACACAAAATGTAAAAGTTCAGCCACATATCTTGATCAGCTGGCCTAGTATAGACCATTCTGCAAGGAACTGTCTAAGGGGCAAGCAGGAGAGGTTGACAGGGAAAAAGATGAGAAGATAATATTAAAGAATGGACAGGTTTACAATTTACAGTCCCAAAGAATGACATTTTTTGGAGTGATATAGTCAGTACCATGTCAGGCTGTGCTTGCTTTTCAGAAAATGTTATGGTGCCAATTTTTAGAGGCAGGGTGAACCCCAGAGTCTTGTTGTTTCACCGCTTCTGGGGGATTGTACCCGAACTCTTCTGATGATTGATGATGAACCCACTAACCAATCAGCTACCAAGGCTACAAGTACATAATATAGTTCATTAATATATACTTATTGGAAACAAACTAAGTAGGAATAAACAATTTTATTTATGTCATCTTTTACTTGCATGATGGCTCTTCATAATGTTAATATGGAGAGACTTTCTCAGTTATAAAGAAGTAATAAAAACTAATGAAAACATCAAATAACTAACTTCTTCTTCTACCTTTCATCTCCCCATGGAGCATAGGTCTTCAACAAACACTTCCCAAGCTGTTCTGTGTCTTGCCATTCTTTTAAGATCATTCTATGTCTTCCACATCATCTTCATCTTTACTTCCATCTATCTTCCCCAAGAATATTTTGGTCTTCCTCTTTGCCTTTTTCCTTGGGGATTCCAAAAATGGGCCTGTTGTGTAATATTCTCAGTTGGCTTCTGCAGTGTGTGTCCTATCCAGCGCTATCATCTTCATTGTATCTCTTTATCCACTGGTATTTGACTGGTACTTTTCCATAATTCTATGTTGGTGATTTTGTCCTGCCATTTCCATCTTTTTATTCTGTTCAGGCATCCATTAATGAAAGTATCTTCTTCAATATAGATTGTTATTTTGTTTTTCTCCATGTTTCACAGCATTTAATAGGACTAACTTAACATTGTTGTTGAAAATTGTTATTGTTTTATTTCTTTGGATTTCTTGCTTCTGTTGATGATTATGTGATAGGAGACCTATGTCATCAGCAAAGTCTAAGTCATTAAATTGTTTGGTCAGTGACCACTGGATTCCTTTTCTGTGGTTCTGAGTTATTTTCATAATCCAATTTGTGCTCAGTAAAAAGTGAAATGGAGATAGAAAACATCCATGTCTTACTCTTGTTCTTATTTCAAATGCTTCTGTAAGCTGCTCTTCGTGCACAACTCTACATTTCATTCCTTCATATATTGTTTTTATCAGGTTAATAAACTTTGTGGGAATTCCGTAATGACTCAGCAGCTTCCAAAGCATTCCTCTGTCTAAACCATGAAATGCTTTTCATAATCAAAATAAGGAACTAATGAGCATTAATTATTTTAAAATAGAATTATTGAACTCAGAAAGAAAGAAAGAAAGAAAGAAAGAAAGAAAGAAAGAAAGAAAGAAAGAAAGAAAGAAAGAAAGAAAGAAAGAAAGAAAGAAAGAAAGAAAGAAAGAAAGAAAGAAAGAAAGAAAGAAAGGAGCGAGGAAGGAAGGGAGGAGGGAGGGAGGGAAGGGGAGGGATGAAGGAAAGAGAAGGAAATAGTTTAGTTTAGTTGAAAGATCATCTTCACTGCACAACAGATAACTAACTCTATATACTGAGAACCTCATCCCAGCACATTTCCCAGTATGAAGCATGCACACCACACAATTGCAAAAGCACTGAAAATGACTTCAGCTCAGATGCACAAACTCTGTAGTACCAGCAAAGTTCTTGTCTCCAAAACCTCCTTAGTTGCCTCTTACTTCATGCATGGCAGGTGTCAGTAGCTATTTTCCTTTCTCCCCTCACCATGACCAGGGTTCTGGTAGTCGCATGGGTGAAATAAATAATATATAACACCTAATATTAAAAATTTAATATGAGTATGACAAAAGACATCGATAAACAGGGACATAGATTTTTAGAAGCAGTTATCTCGGCAATATGGGCCAATTTGGCACGTAAGGTTTCTGTTTTTGAGATTGTGGTTCTGCCCTATGTGTCATTTTTGGCTCGAAAGGACAATAGATAGATAGATGACAAAAGCCTTTTCAATGTTACATAGTCACTGTGCTATTCTGTGGAAGTGAGGCATGGATAATTAATGAATAAATAAGAAAATAGTAGAAGTAGCAGAAATGTTCTACAGAGGAATGTTGAGAAAATCATGGATAGCTAAAAGAAGTAATAAGAATGCCTTGAATAAAGCCAGTGAACACAGAGAACTGTTGAAACAATAAAATGTTGTCTTCCTTAATTGGATGATCCAAAAAAAAAGAAAGAAAAAAAGGCAGTAATGCAGTAACAGTAACAAAATAGAAGGAACAAGAGACAGAGGAAGATGACAAGATAAAGTACTAGGTAGCTTAACATTCTGGCATGGAAAGAAATCAACAATAGTAGAGATCTTCTTAGGAAAGCTGTGGCCTGTAACACTTGGAGAGCCATGCCTGTGGGCATAGCACATGATGATGATGATGATAATGTTGAGCATCACAAATATTTTTTTTAATTTAATGAATTCTTGAGAAACAATCATGCTCACTTTTAATTTTTCTGGCTCAAGATTGATCATAGATTTCTATTTTCAGAAAACTTGCAGACAGAATTGGAGCGGAAACACAGGACAGAGGTTGATGTTTTGAAACAGGCTCATGCTTCTGAGATAAGGGTGGCCAGGATGGAATTGGAGAGATCAGTTGAAATTTTCAAACAGAAGGTGGGTTATTTCTAGAAATAATTGTTTTTTTTTTTTTAACTGCTCCAGAGAGAATTTCTTTGTTTCACATTTATGTGATCTTGAAATCAATGCATTAGAAGGGAATGAAAAGGAAGGAATAATAATTATAAATGGATCAGCTGTGAAAGGTAAGACATTCTCTCCAAATGCTGTGTCAGCTGGCGCAGGTAGCAGTGTGCCCTCCATAACTTCCTGCCCCTAGCAATGATTATAAACTTATTAGTTCATTACTAAACATTAATGATATTAATGGAATCCTTTCTATTTTTTTAACCCCTCCCTCCCTCCATAATCTGTTAAGTTTTATTTTTATTTTGTCCAGCAAATATGTTGTTCTTTCTTTTACAGCGAACACTTTCTGTTGTATTCTTTCTTTTCCAACATTAGTTTTTATTTTATTCTGTTCCAGCTAATTAAAAAAAATTATCTCTTTCTTTTTCAGAAAACATTTTTTTTATTTTACTCTTCACTTTCAACAATTTTTTTTGTTTTATTATTTCTTTAGCAGAGGTTTTTTTAATTTCCTTACCGTAATATGGCCAGCTTTAATTTTTGCATGACCTGTTTCAACAATTGTAACTTCTTCTGCCTGGTGTATGTCAGTTTATTTTGTGCATTGGTATTTTTAATAAAATATTCTTTTTTTTTATTTTCATGGCCATCGATCAAAGAAACAGTCAGTAGTTGGTGCTGCGTGTGGCATCTTGTAGGGCAGGAATAAGAATCTTTCTCCTTATGGTCCATAACAATCATTTTCCAGGTTCCCTACCTGCACTATTTATCTCCCTTCTGTTATATGCCTGAATCTCCTTACCTGTACCTCTTTTGCTTTTCCTTTATAGTCCAATGCATGGCAGCTCTTGTGATTGTTTCCAGATCTCTCCTCTTCACATGACTTATCCAGCTCTATTCTTTTCCAGTGCGCTTCTTTTATTGGTTGCACTTTTTAAGCAGTTTTTGGTTGTTGATTTTGTTTGGCCAAAATATTCATGGAATTTTCATCAGTGTGAAATAATGACATCTTGGTTTTTTCTTTTTTCATTGTTTTTAGAATTCAGATTTGTAAAGAAGTTCTGAAAGTACACATTTCACATTGTAGTTAGCTTTGTCTTTGTGTTGTACTGGGTGTACTCCTGTGTTTAGATTAGCAAATGTTATTCTATTTTTATTTTGTAATGGTTGATATATTCTCTGATATATATTCTCCCATTTACAGTTATAATGTTTCCCTGGTATGTGAATGTGTTCACAATTGCAATCTCCTGGTATTCTATTTTTAAAAAAAACCAATATAAATAAATTGTCTGCAAAGTGTATGGATGCTACAACCTTCACAGTTGTGGAGACATATAGTTGCCTACATAAGCAGACATGGCACATGATGATGATGCATACTTCAGTCTATAAAATAGTACATGAAAGTGTACTTTGTTTGACTTGAAAGAAAGTATAAGTGAACAAAAAAACTGAATATTCGAGTCAAGATCGTGTACTATGAGGTCTCGAATGTTTCGCATTCTTGAAGCGTTATATCCACCGCACAAAGATATACTTGCCTTTACATTTCCTCACTATCTCATGATTGATCAGTTCTTGTTGCACCATCAATGAGCTCAACTATTCTCCTGGAGTTTTCTCACCAAAGGCGCACTCACTGAATGAAATTCTATGAGTTAATTATGAACACTATTAGAAAGGAATGGTAGGCAAAGTCTTAGGCAGGGTCAACACAAAGGTTACCAGCAATACAGATGAAAGACTAAAGATGAAACAAGTTAACTCTCAATGAGAAACAACAGGAATTGCTAACTACTTGATTGAAGGAGAAATATGAACCAACAGTATAGTAAGCTGCCTATTGAGAGGCAAATCAGTTTATCTCACATTAAATCTTTTATGTTAGTTTAGTAAGACAACTATTTGCTTTCTTTTTGTCTCGAAAATGTGTGAGCATTCTAGCGGTTTATTAAATAATATCAAACAAAAAAATGTAACTTATCAATGTTACATAGTCACTGTGCTGTTCTGTGGAAGTGAGGCATGGATAATTAATGAATAAATAAGAAAATAGTAGAAGTAGCAGAAATGTTTCAACAATTAAGCATGTGTTAATATTTAGGAGAAACTAAATTTCTGTACTTAAAAAAAAAGTACAAATTTTTTTCAGGTTAGAAACGTTTTGACATTGATGTTTTCTTTGTGTTAGATCATTTATCAAGAACTTTTATAATAGTGAAATAGTCTTTATGGTAGCAACTCATTAATCATGTTGATCCTTTTGATGGTTAGATGATGAAATTAAATTACCAAAGCTTACATAATTACATATTGCCCGATGTTAGCATAATCAGCATCAGTGCATCCCTAGACGGATTGTTAGAGGCTACTACAAATCATATGGTAAATTTGTTTTAGAAACAAGAAAAAGAGTTCTTAAATGTTATGTAGAGCCAGTCTTAACATATGGATGTGAATTATGGACAATAGGACGACAGACAAGAAAATCACTGGAGGCTATAGAAATGTTTGTATGTAAAAGTAGTTTTACAATGTTGATAATACCATGGGCAGCTAAGAAGAGTAATGAAAACGTCATGAAAGAGGCCAAAGCAAAATGGGAGCTCATTTTCAATATTAGTAAGAAATAATCATCATTTTTTGCCCAAGTAATGAGAAGAGAAATTCTGGAATATATTGTAACAACTATGATAATTGAGGAACGAAGAGATATAGGAAAGCAAAGTGAAAAGATTCTGGACAGCTTAAGAGAATGGCTTGGCAGAAGGTCAATAACAGCAATGATAAACAACTGTCGCCATCGAAAGTTTTGGATAGACATAATCTCCTACGCCAGCAGGCACGGTACTTGATGATGACGATGAATTTGTTTAGTTATAACCTGATTTGTCCCGCTAGCCCTCTTTACAACGAGGAAACCTGACCTGCCTCTTCTACCCAGTGTGAAAGTGTATCTTTGAACTCAGCTCTCTCTTCACTATAAAAATTCTTTATTTTTCCCTCTAGCAGGCTGTCGTGTATGTGCAAACCTTATTTTGTTCTCAGCCAACCCCTCCCCGCATACCTCTCCTGTCCTACAAGAAAACTGTACCTGTTTCCATAGCCACCTCTTTCCTTTGTGCAAACATTGGCTCTTTAGCAAACACTTTCCTATGTGCAATCCTTGTCTATCCCACTCACTCTTTCCACGTTCAGCTCTAATCCGCTCCCTTAGCCTTTTCTTCTCTAAGTGCAGACATTATCTGCACCATTAGCAAACCTGTTTTCAAATGTTTAAAGCTTTATCTGTCCCTCAACGAACCTATTTTCAAATAAGCAAAGCTTTATCTGTCCCTCAACAAACCTATTTTCAAATGAGCAAACCTTGTATCTGTTCCCTTAACAAACCTTCCATATGTGCAAACTTAATCTATCCCCCAAATCAGTCTCCTCCGTGTGTCAGCCCTAATCTGTGCCTGTGACTCTTTCTTCCGTATGTCAGCCCTAATCTGTCTCTTTGACCCTTTCTTCCGTATATCAGCCCTAATCTGTGCCTGTGACTCTTTCTTCCGTATATCAGCCCTAATCTGTGCCTGTGACTCTTTCTTCCGTATATCAGCCCTATTCTGCCCCTTGACCATTTCTTCCGTATGTCAACCCTAATCTGTCTCTTTAACTCTTTCTTCCGTATGTCAACCCTAATCTGTCTCTTTAACTCTTTCTTCCGTATGTCAGCCCTAATCTGTCTCTTTGACTCTTTCTTCCGAATGTCAGCCCTAATCTGTCCATTTGACCCTTTCTTCCGTATGTCAGCCCTAATCTGTCATTTTGACCTTTTCTTCCGTATGTCAGCCCCAATCCGTCTGTGTAGCCCTTTCATCCGTATGTCAGCCCCAATCCGTCTGTGTAGCCTTTTCTTCCGTATGTCAGCCCTAATCTGTCTCTTTGACCCTTTATTCCGTATGTCAGCCCTAATCTGTCCGTGTAGCCCTTTCTTCCGTATGTCAGCCCTAATCTGTCCGTGTAGCCCTTTCTTCCGTATGTCAGCCCTAATCTGCCCCTTTGACCATTTCTTCCGTATGTCAACCCTAATCTGTCTCTTTGACTCTTTCTTCCGTATGTCAGCCCTGATCTGTCTCTTTGACTCTTTCTTCCGTATGTCATCCCTAATCTGTCTCTTTGACTCTTTCTTCCGTATGTCAGCCCTAATCTGTCCGTGTAGCCCTTTCTTCCGTATGTCAGCCCTAATCTGTCTCTTTAACTCTTTCTTCCGTATGTCATCCCTAATCCGTCTCTTTGACTCCTTCTTCCGTATGGCAGCCCTAATCCGTCAGTGTAGCCCTTTCTTCCGTATGGCACCCCTAATCTATCAGTGTAGCCCTTTCTTCGATATGGCAGCCCTAATCTATCAGTGTAGCCCTTTCTTCCGTATGTCAGCCCTAATCTGTCCTTTTAGCCCTTTCTTCCGTATGTCAGCCCTAATCTGTCAGTGTAGCCCTTTCTTCCGTATGGCAGCCCTAATCTGTCCTTTTAGCCCTTTCTTCCGTATGTCAGCCTTAATCTGTCAGTGTAGCCCTTTCTTCCGTATGGCAGCCCTAATCTGTCAGTGTAGCCCTTTCTTCCGTATGTCAGCCCTAATCTGTCAGTGTAGCCCTTTCTTCCGTATGTCAGCCCTAATCTGTCCGTGTAGCCCTTTCTTCAGTATGTCAGCCCTAATATGTCCGTGTAGCCCTTTCTTCCGTATGTCAGCCCTAATCTGTCTCTTTGACTCCTTCTTCCGTATGTCAGCCCTAATCTGTCTCTTTGACCCTTTCTTCCGTATGTCAGCCCTAATCTGTCCGTGTAGCCCTTTCTTCCGTATGTCAGCCCTAATCTGCCCCTTTGATCATTTCTTCCGTATGTCAGCCCTAATCTATCTCTTTGACTCTTTCTTCCGTATGTCAGCCCTAATCTGTCCGTGTAGCCCTTTCTTCCGTATGTCAGCCCTAATCTGCCCCTTTGACCATTTCTTCCGTATGTCAGCCCTAATCTATCTCTTTGACTCTTTCTTCCGTATGTCAGCCCTAATCTGTCTCTTTGACTCTTTCTTCCGTATAAAAGCCCTAATCTGTCCCTTTGACCCTTTCTTCCGTGTGTCAGCCCTAATCCGTCAGTGTAGCCCTTTCTTCCGTATGGCAGCCCTAATCTGTCAGTGTAGCCCTTTCTTCCGTATGGCAGCCCTAATCTGTCAGTGTAGCCCCTTCTTCCGTATGGCAGCCCTAATCTGTCAGTGTAGCCCCTTCTTCCGTATGGCAGCCCTAATCTGTCAGTGTAGCCCTTTCTTCCGTATGGCAGCCCTAATCTGTCCTTTTAGCCCTTTCTTCTGTATGTCAGCCCAAATCCGTCCATGTAGCCCTTTCTCCCCATTGTGCAAGCCGTATGTCTTCCCAACTAACGTTTCTCTTTTGTGTAAATGTTGTTGCTATATCCCAATGTAAATCTATGTGTCTCCGTTTCCGTCTCCTCCCCCCCCCCCCCCCCCTCAACTCACACATCACGCCAACTTTGATGTCATATCTTTAAACCGTTATTTGTAATTGTCTCATTCGACCATCTCCTTGTAATTTCATATATTAGAGAAGTAATACTGCGACACCAGTATAGATAAAAGTAAAAGAATAAATAAATAGACGAGGGGACAATAGAAGACAAACAGTGAAGGAGTAAAAACAGAGACATGGGATTCGGCGAAAAATATCTTGAAAGGAATAAATAAAGAGACGGGGGGAACCAGCAAAAATATCATTAAAGAAATAAATAGACGAAGGGACCAGCGGAGATAAAGAACAAAGGAATAAGTGGGGTTAGAGGGTTGTTTGTCGATGTAAACAATCTTCTTCTTCTTTCTTTTCTCTTTTCACTGATACCTAAAAGGTGTCGTGGTATTGTCGTTCTTGGGCTGCTCGAACTGTCTGAATTAGTGATTTTCCTTTGTTGTTACATGTCTCTGTCACTGCATCTATTCATATCTAAATGATGTTTGGTATTATTTAAACTCGCCCAGGCAACTCAGAAATCAAAACAAAAATGTGTGACAGCTTCCTGTTTGAGTGTTTCTGTGTGGAACTGAGTGTTAGAGAGCACACAGAGGTAGATGTCATGGCTGTTGTCTTCTCTCACAAAATAGCAATAAAAATCGAGCACCTACCGTGTGCTTACACTTACATGTGTGTGTCCCATGTACAGGGTCACTCCCTCGGGATATGATCATATTGGATGGAGATAAGGAACGTATCTTGATTTTTTTGAAAAAATCATTTTATTATTTGTTCGAATATGTTTTTAAATTATTATATTTTCAAATGTCTTTTTTCCCACACTACGTGACCAAATATGGTCGACTGAAATTCTGGAGAATTTAAGAAAGTCTTTTAATGGCTTAATGCAAGAACTCTTCATTACTTCATTTAGCTGTTCATTGTATTCTCAGCACCGTTTGGTAGAGCCGCACTTACGTTAAATCAAACAAACTTGTTAATTGTCCATGACGTCGGCCTAGTTTCGTAGGGCAGGACAGTCTATGTAACAAGGAAGATAAGTTTCCCGTAACTTTAATGAAGAAGAGGGGATATGTGCACGAACGTCTCTAAACGTGACATGAAGGCGCTAGACATAAACAAAACTGAATGAGCTGTTAGAGCTCACTAAAGATATATGTCGCTGGGGGCAGATAATAAACGTGGATTGAAAGTAGCCAGACTCAGCTAGATAAAAGATACCGATATTAGACGCGCGCGAAGGTACACCTGGCAATATCCTGGTACAGATACTTAAATGCATGAATTGTTGCCTGCCGACACTGGCAGGATTCTACTACTCATTCATCATCAAGTACCGGGCCTGCTGGCGTATGTGATCATGTCTCTCCACAACTTTCGATCTCGACAGTTATTTATAATTTCTGTTGTTGACCTTCTGCCAAGCCATTCTCTTAAGTTTTCTGGTATTTTTTTTCTCTTTGCTTCCCTCTATCTCTTCGTCCCTCAAGTTTTCCAGTTGTTCTCTTCTCATTACATGGCCAAAAAAAAATGATTGTTTCTTCCTAATATTGGAAATTAGCTCTCTTTTTGCTTTGCCCTCTTTCAGAACATTTTCATTACTCTTCTTAGCTGTCCATGGTATTCTCAACATTCTTCTGTAAAACCACATTTCTACAGATTCAAGTGATTTTCTTGTCTGTTGTCCTAATGTCCGTGATTCACATCCAAATGTTAAGACTGGCTCTACATAACATTTAAGAACTCTTTTTCTTGTTTATATTGTCAAAAACAGGAAGAAAAAAAACAAGAGCCAGTCTTAACATATGGATGTGAATCATGGACAATAGGACAACAGACAAGAAAATCACTGGAGTCAGTAGAAATGTGGTTTTACAGAAGAATATTGAGAATACCATGGACAGCTAAGAAGAGTAATGAAAATGTTCTGAAAGAGGTCAAAGCAAAAAGAGAGCTAATTTGTACATTCTACTACTGCTAGAATACAGGTAGGAAGCCATGAAAGGACAAGAACATTTTTACTGCGCGGAAAGTATATTCTGATTAGGAGCAGACGGACAAATCATATCATCATGAAGTGCCGTCTCCGCATCTCCGCAAGGTTGGCTACAACCATTGAGCGCCATTCCGCAGGTTGTCATAGGCTGACTTGTCCATCTTTTGATGTGGAAGCATCCAAGTCTGGACAAAAAAAGGCTGATCAATTGTTTGAACAGTTAAACCAGAATGTTCACCCCCAATAGATGATACTTATTCGACGGAAAGGTTAGCGTGGATGGGACTTAGACAAAAGAAACAGTGTATTTTGGTTCTCTAGCGTTAGGTCTATAGTTATCATCATCATTCTTCGAGTACATTGCCTGCTGGCGTAGATGATCATGTTTCACCACAACTTTAACATCATCGGCTGTTTATCAGTTCTGTTGTGCACCCTTTACCAAACTTTTCTTAAACTGTCTACTGTCTTTCCTCTCTGTTTCAACCAGCCTATTCCTTATCTTTTTTTTTCATTTGTTTATTATATCCTAACTGTTCTTTTCTCATTCTCATTACATGACAGCTACACACACAAAAAGCACCCCTTTCCCAATGTTGGTAATAGTCTTACTTTTTTGTGTGGCTTGGTCTGTATTAGATCGTCTTCATTAATCTTATTAGTTATCCTTGGTATTATTCATATTATTCATTTAAACAACATGTCTGCGGTCTACTTGTCCATAAATATATGAAATTAAAAATAAAGCATGGTACGAGAACAGCAAAGGGGGGGGGGAGAAGAAGGGGGGGGAGAGAAGAAGGGGGGGGGGGGGAGAGAAATCCAGACCTCTGAGCTAGCGTGTTTAACAAAGATTGAAGTTGTCAGGGGAATCTCTATCACGAAACAGATGCCTTACTCAACTGCATGCTTTAATCTCAGGATGTCATTTTATCTATAGTTTTTTTTTTTTATAAATGATGTTTCTTTTATGGGTGATGATGCTATGATTTCCTTCATGATTAGTATTAATATTTTGTGAGATTAGGTGTAGTTGATATATCACACAAGCATTTCAGTTGCCGAACTGCATTAACTTCTGTGTTATGGTGTTTCAGTAAAAGAAATGTTTCAGAAAAGGACAAATGTTTCACCATAAATGTTGTTAAAATGTAAGATGTAACTTGTAATCAGTGTGGAGGTACATTAGGAGAAAAATCATATCCAGGCTATATTTCTTAAATTGGCAAAGCAAATACAATGGCATACGTCATCATCGTGTGCTGCCTCCACATCAACTGTGACTACATTTCATTATCTCTTGCCTTAATGGTATAAGCTTTTATCATTTCACCAGTCCAAATCTTGATGTTGTCAGTTCACCTTAATCTTTGGATATATCGTTTACTCTCTATTTTCCCTTTTAGGATGACTTTCAATTAGTTATTTTATCTCTTTGTGTGTCGATAAAATTGCATTTGTTTTGAACTGGTCTGTTCCGCTCAACCCATGGGCGTGGCGAGGTTCTTTCTTTCATTGAAGGCTGGGTGAACATAGAAGCCGTCTATCGGGATCAAACCCTACTTCTTTTTCTCATAGACCCTCTCACTAATCGCTGTTCCACTGCAGCTCCGAACGTACAGAAAAATGTTCTAAATTGCATTTACAAATTAATAATAATAAATCAAGTTAATCTCTTGCTTTACTGTTGCCTTTGAAAATAAAACTGCCTAGATAGTGGTTAACTTCATCATCATCATCAAGTACCGGGCCTAGTGGCGTAGGTAATCATGTCTCTCCACAACTTTCGATCTCGGCACCTATTTATCATTTCTGTTGTCGACCTTCTGCCAAGCCATTCTCTTAAGCTGTCTGTTATTTTTTCTCTTTGCTTCCCTCTATCTCTTCGTCCCTCAATTTTTCCAGTTGTTACAATATATTCCAGTTGTTCTCTTCTCATTACATGGCCAAAAAATGATGATTGTTTCTTCCTAACATTAACTGCATCACCTTATTCATAATCAGGTTGACAATCAGTTTGATGTACACCTCTAGACGTCAATATTAATAAGTTCGAAGAAAACATTCGTCAGCTCAAGGCTGGTCACGGCACCATACAGCTTGTACCGATATGGTACCGGTGGTGGCCACAATAGCCTTCTCTGTTCATCATATGTTGGGCATGATTCTAGCAGATGTTCAGCAGTCAATTTGTATGTACACAGTCACATTCGTCAAAGGTTCCTATCCATAGGGTGTTGAAAAGGTGGTTCTTCAATCTGTTGTGGCCTCTTCGAAGTAAAAAACAAATGTTACTATTTCTTTTCTGTTGAACTGGTAGTAACCATCTTCTTTCTGGCAGCCCTGATATTCTCTATTCCATTTGCCCATGTATTTGTCCTCGACAAACCTCTTTGACTCCTCATAAGTTGCACTTGTATCTAGCTGGTACAGTTTGCCTCCTTTCTTTGCCAACCCGCCTCGTAGTTTCCAGGAAAACAGCAATGAGATGGAGTTCATTGAATCTCAGTTCTGTATACCAGTACAGCTTGTAGAGTAATGCTTCTTAGACCATCAAAGTCTTCGTTTACATGACTACTCAGTGATGTAACTATTTACAGGGTATCTGTGAGGAATACAACGTTTTCTTCGTTAATCTTCTCCTTCAGAAGAGTTTTAACTGCAATTTTCAGAACTTCTTACTTGAATATTTTGCTGTTGAAACAGAGACTTTTATGTGTTTAATTTTTAAGGCATATGAAAATTCTTCCTCCTCCATTGTCTGTTGTATTAGTAGCCGATCCATCTGTGAAGGTAGGAGTAAATAAGAGTAGGTGATACTTGAGTCAGATAGGATTATACATTAGGAGGTTTACTGACTCCTCTAGACATCTGTGACTTGGCGTTTTTGCAAACTGTCTTTACATTTAGTTTCTGTGCAGGAGTATGGTTAATGTTATTAGAGTTGATCACGCAAGAAATGTTTGAAGTTGTTGATGTTTGGAGTGTAAATAAGCACTTTACGTTGACGTATTCACAGCCATGCTTTAATGCATATTGCGGTTGTCATGGTGATTGCGAGAGAAATGCAATACTGTCGAATGATGCGCTTGTGTTCATTTTATTAATCAGATTAGGCTTTTCTTTTATACGTTTATTATTGATTTGTTACAAAGTCTTTTGGGTGGTGGTGCTTTTCTCATGTTGATAAATGTATTTAAAGTTTGTGTCCATCTTCATGTTCTAGAATTTGTAGACTTGAACAGTAAATCCGACTTGCCATTTATCAACCTGCTCTTGTGCATTCTCGAAATATGCACGAGTTTCTGCTCACTGAAACATGTGATAAGATTTGCTCAAGAGCTTTCTCTGTCGTCTCATTTTTAAAGTTAACAACGAATACGAGCATAACAAGATCTAACGATCCACGGGACTAATTAAAAGTGTCACGGATAAAAGAGCGAAAATTAGAATGGACCGGGACAAATTTTAAGATCTGTAGGCTTTGCTAAGACTATTCTAATAATAAATACAGTAACAAACGAAAATATGGAAAGACAACATCAGAGGATATACAGAAATACTCTTCATGACCTCTCAGAAAGCAGCTCTTAATTGTGAATGTTCGAAATAAACTGTGAAGATGTTATTAAGAGTGCCCCAACAACTATGGAAGTTACTAAGCAAAAATACGCGCGCTATATATTGTCTGTATAAACTGAGCTGTCCCGTTCTATATATAGAATAAGTTCAGTACATTCGGGAATTTCCCATATTCACCCCATCTCATGTCACAGTGTCCCCCAAAGTGCGTTGGCAAATTCTGTTGACAAGATCGACTTACCTACAGGCTCTAATCGTATGCGCAGGCAGCGATTAAGAGCGACTTCCGTCGAAAAGGGAGTGCACAGTCATTTCCTCACTCCTTTTCCTTAATAAAAAATATATTGAAAACAACAAAGCCACGAAATAGTTCAAGCAACTATGCTGATCATCATGGGCCATACCGGTTGGCGTAAACGATCATGTTCTTCCACAAAAAATAATCCATCCACAGTACATAAGAAAACACAGTGCCCGAAAAATGTTGATTGTTTCTTTCTGAAGTTTCTTAGGAGCTCCCTTTTTATTCTGGCCTCTTTGAGAATTTCCTCGTTGGTTTTTTTTAGTTATCAGTGGAACTCTCAACATTCTTCTGAGAAATCCAATCTATGTGGCTTCTAATCGTCTTTTCATTTGTTTGTCAACTGTCCATGATTCACTTCCATAGTTCAGAATTTACTCTATAAAGCACCCTCTTTCTCACTTCTATTGAAACAGACTTGTTGCAAAAGAATTTTTTTTCATTTTCTGATTGGCTATTTTGGCCTAACTATTCTACTTTTTATTTCTGTGCTGCATCTTCCGTCTGATGTCATTGTGCCCAAGTATTGACGTTCTGCACTTGCTTTAAATGTGTCCCGTTTATTGTTATCTTGCATGGTGGTAATAATTAATTTCTTCGATATGACCATTACTTATGTTTTTTTTTTTAATTATTCAGACTGAGACCTTTCTTGTTGACCTTACTTTTTTTTCACTATTATGTCTATCATTTCTTGAAATTTTTTCTCCAATCCTGATATTAATACAGTGTCATCCGCATATAGTAGATTGATTTGTTTATATTGTGATCGTTGACTTCAATTTTTTGTTGCCTGCTATTGATCAGAGACGCGAGTCTCTGCAAAAATAGGGCGACCTATACAGCCAATGTCGATGATGACGATATAAACTGAACGTTTACTTAAATCCACATATTTCAGCCACGTTTCCCCTTCCCCAATCCAGAATTCTTGGTTGGATACTGACCCAGCAACACATAGATCCTAAGTGCTATATTATATTAGATGTTCTATATTGGGATATATGCGAATTTCCTGCCAACCCATGGAATTGTTGAAAAAATGACTGTTACATCAAAAGTGGAACATCAGTTTGGCATTAAGGCATTGTTTCAAGATCCTGTGGTTGAGGTAGATTTAACGTTTAACTGCTTTCATTCCTTGCCACACAGTTTAAAAAAAAAAAAAAAAAAAAAGTAAAGTGCCCCCGTCACGTCAAGTGGCGTATAGGGAATATGGTGTTAGTGACCATAAGTTTTACAGACCTTCAGCAC
The DNA here is from genome assembly GCA_032433765.1 of Megaustenia siamemsis. Taxonomy (NCBI): domain Eukaryota; kingdom Metazoa; phylum Mollusca; class Gastropoda; order Stylommatophora; family Ariophantidae; genus Megaustenia; species Megaustenia siamemsis. The sequence goes on from JAVIAB010000092.1 coordinate 105,818,457, forward strand.
ATGATTTTTAGGGAAATGTGGTCGGTATTACGTCCGTGATTCTTTACTTTCCCAGAAAAAAAATAAAATCCGGTACCCATATAAGGCTGGGTGAACCCAGAAGCCGTCGGTTGGGGTCGAACCCTACCGCTTGTCCTTTGTAGTCCAGTTCCACTAACCACTAAGCTATCGCTAGACACCCATTGCTCGCTAGTAACTCTGAACTCCCCAGGCGTTCTAGACATACAATAGTCAACTTAGGGATCGTTACGTCCTAAGCCAATCGATCCTTTCTGTTGATTGAATTGACAAAATTAAAAATGCACGCTGTCACTATTTCTAATTTTCTGCTGCCCAATACTAGTTCCAGTGTCAACCACAAAGAGTGAATGCATTTAAGACACATATCCGAAAAGATAAAAATAACCTCTACAGAGATGAAATGTGTTAGACGAATGACAGGAAACAGTCTGAGAGATAAGATCAGAAATGAAGAACTGAGAAAAAAGCTAGGAATAGCCCCGCCATAGAATATATAAGGAAACAACAGATAAAATGGTTTGGCCACGTGACAAGGCAGAAAGAACAAAACACTAGACGACGAGCCTTCAACAAACGTTGCGAGAACACCAGACCCAAGGGTCGACCATGTAAAAGATGGGTCGATGGAATATTAGAAGCACTAGGAAACATAACAGCAGCAGAGGCAAACAGAAGAGCAAAAGACCACAAATTATATCTCCCCTCGACGCTGAAAGGCAGATGAGGAAGGAAAGAAGAAGAAGAAGAAGAAAAGATATGTTAATACTTTCTTTAATACATCTTCTGATCAGTATTGTAGCGTAGTGTCAGATCTGATAGATTATAGGAGAAACTGCTCGAATACGATCCCTTTTTTCTTCTGCCATCTTTCATCCACAGTATCATCTTGTGCACATCGCCCTGCAATATTATATAATATCCTGAAAATGCCGCAGCCAGGTGCATGAACACCATAGCACTGGTGCAGAATCTTCACAGTGGAACCTCCAGTTGACTTGAGCTCAATTATCTGCAATAGAGAGCTGAAATTTATCAGCCTTCATCGCAAATCCTGCGGCGGTCTATGGAAAACTCTTTTCCACCATTTTGGAATCGAAAGTCCGTCCTTGAACTTTACTCATTATAACGATACATGGGTGTCCTTGAACTTGAGCTACATTTTATGTTTTGCACTCGATCTTACAATATATGGGTGTCCTGCATGTTTGCTGGGAGCCGCGATAGCTCAGTGGTTAGTGAACTGGACTACAAAGGACAAGAGGTAGGGTTCGAACCCAACCGACGGCTTCTGGGTTCACCCAGCCTTTAATGGGTACTGGATTTTTTTCTGGGAAAGTAAAGCGGCACGGGCGTAATACTGACCTCATTGCCTAAAAAATCATGGTCACTAACCCCATATTACCTATACGCCACTTGGCGTGACGGGGGATACTTTACTTACTTTTTACTGCATGTTTGCTGCGTTGTAGACAGACACTAATTGGGATGGGACTAAACATATCTCACAAAAACATAGAAAGTTGTGTTTGTTATGGCATATTCGTGGCGGGTACACTAATGTTAATGCTGCATTGCTTATTGCGATCCTAATATACATTTCCATCCCTGTTTTATATATCCGTTTAAGAGATTTATGGAAATTCCGCGTTATCAGTTATGTAACATTTAATTTAGGAAATATATTTATTGCGTGCAGAGTATTAATCAGAGAACAGTTTTTTTTTTTAGACCGGCTCACATTAAAAGTATTTATATCAACTTCACTCAATCTAATCTAGGAATCCATATTGGTCATCGACTGCTTCTCTTGCATTCGTGATTGATTTAAGAGCATCGCTTTTATTGATGGCTTCACAGTTCATGCTCGAGGAGATAAACACTATACATCTCGAAGATAAGCTCTTACGAAAATGTGACTGCAATGTTTATGATAATTAGTATATATTTATAGCTATCGGTTCGGATTGATGGAAGTTGTCAGAAAATGTACTATTTTGGAACAAATGAATCGTGTGATGTCAAATATCAAAGTTGTGCTTTATATTATATAAGCATTGTAATTTGTTAATAAAAAAAATCTAAGTTGTGCTTTATATTATATAAACATTGTAATTTGTTAATCAACAAATCAGAGTTGTGCTTTATATTATATAAACATTGTAATTTGTTAATCAAAAAAATCTAAGTTGTGCTTTATATTATATAAACATTGTAATTTGTTAATAAATGATGACTTTTTACTTGTTTTTCTCGATCTTCCTCTTCTCATCTATCATAATGTTCTTTTCCTTCCTCACTTCTGCCTCTCTACTTCGTCTTCTTTCTATCTTGGGAAATCATAGGAGGAAGAGGTATATATTAAAGGACTCAGAAAAAAAACGACAAATAAACAACAGAAATATTCTTTCTGTCTTCCCTTCCTTAATTTTCTCTTTCACCTTACTATTTCATGGTATGTTAAGATAATTTGTTAACAAGTATAATATCTGCATATTTCGGCCCGGCGCATCCTATTTCGGCAATTTGTTTAACGCTGTAAAATTGCCAGATCTATTATACCCATGTTTCGTCGCCTTCCTTTTTTTCATGACGTCAGAATGGGCCGTCGTTGATGGACCCACAATTCCAATATGTAACGCGCACATGCTTTAGGTCTAGCCTCTCACACTTCGACAGTTTAATGCCACCACGCTTGCCTTGTCGTGTTTTCCTTCTTCGATGTTGTCGTGTGGGCTACATCTGAATACTTACCGTCGTCATTGGTGATTTTGTTGCTGAACGTCGATGCTGTGGATGGTCTAGACTCACGTGCACTTACTCAGTCGCACGGTCCAGAACCCGTTTCCACGTTATAAACTGGCCAACTCCAGTAAATAGCTCTGCAGCACGCGGATACACTGTGAGCCTTTAACAAATTAAATGAATTACGCGTCCTTGACGGGAAGAACAATAATGCAAGGCTCGGAAGAGGCATCAGGGGCAAACCAAGATAAGGGCATAAAGAGGCGTTGAACATGACAACAAAAGAAGTGGGAAATCCAGCTATGAAAGAGAAATTCTGTCAAACATAGGCTGTGATGAATGCAAATATGCTTCCTGATGATGATTGCTGCAATTAGTTCAGTGGGTACATACTTACAAAACCAAATCTTTACCATAACACATTCTCCAAAATGGAGGAAAATTTGCGTCCTTACTTGGAACGCAGTTAATTCATTGATATTGTATTGCTGTAAAACATTGAGAACAGTGAAAAATATTCACGAAGTACCAGAACCTCATCTTTTAGATGCTTCTGTAGAATTAACAAATGTAAATGGCAAACATTAAGTTCGTGATGGGAGAATGGGTGGTCAGGAGGTAAGACGTCGGTCTCTGGACAAGAGGGTTCAGGGTTCGATACCCATGGCAGATGGTGGGAATTTTTAGAAAAATGGAATCCCTGGTTTCTTCGTAGCTTTACCCTCTCTGGTCAAAGTCTTGGTAGAGAGATCGATGTCTAGCCCTCTCGAAAAACAGGAGGTCCCGTGAGCACTCGCACGCCTTAAAAACCCACGGTAGCGAAACTTGGAAATAAGTAAAGCAAAGAAGCAACTCTCCGGGCCAAAATTGTTAAACAAACCTTCTCATCCATGCTTAAAACTGATGTGTCAGTCAGAGAGGCGGAGATATTGCGACGTTGCCGTGAAGTAGCGACACGATGCAGGACCACCTAAAGGGTGATCGCTATGAAGAAGAAATAGGGAAGGTACCAGACAGATACCAGTGGTCAAATATTCGACAAAGTTGGTGGATCTGGATGGAATGCAAACTGCTAAAGTTTTAACTCCGCCGACACTTTTTTTTGCACAATCAACACGGAGAAGGGTCAAAAGGGCAGGCCAAAAATAAACTTGTAGAGGACATGTATTAACAGAGATGAGAAAGACATGAAGCGATCTTACGTGAATGGAATCAAAGTGGGCGACTAGGAAAATGTTTGATGACCTCACTAAAAATGGATCCTACATTTAGCTATTAGGTTCATCTTTCAGGAAACAAGCCTTGCATTATTGTTCTTCCCAACCCGCTGTGTCTTTGGACGTGGCCATAGTATTTTCGTTTCCTCTGTAGAATGGTGTCTACAGCCGAGTTCGGAGCCATATACTCAGATGTCCCCCGCTGGGTGGTCTAGATGCAAGAGAAAGTCATCTGGACAAGAAGGTTACTGGTTCGATTCCCACCACAGTCAGTTGTAAAATGTATTTAAAGACAACAAAAAATCGAATCTGATTTCTTCGTGGCTATACAGCTTTGTTTTCATGCCTGTTCTCTGGAGATTGAAATCCGATGTCTAGCCCTCTTGCATAACGGCGTAAAACGGAGGCCCCGCGTGCTTCATGCGCACGTTAAAGAACCAACATAAAAAGGTTAGACCGAAAATGGTTACTGCCCAAGGACAATAAATAGGGAGAAAATCTACCGAAAGAAAAAGTAAAACTTTCGACGATAAATTATAACATTGTCGGCATACTATCAACTGTCAGGTGTCTAGCAGTTCTATCTCTTCGTCCATTTTCTGGGATATTACCGTGCATCAAAACAGGCTGGTTAACAGAAGCTAGGATAGCCATGTACTCTGTTGTGGTGGCTCTATGCTGATATAGAAGACCTAGTATTGCAGTACTTCTAGGCTGGATTAGTAGTTTTTCAACATAGACTGGAACTTGACGAAGCCAAACTTTTCCAGCAAAAATTGAGAGATTGTCAAGAAAGCTATTACGACCAGCAACATCAATGAGCAAAAGTGCAAATTGCTCTTTTAGCATTAAGTCAATAACAACAACAACAACAACAATAACAACAACAACAACAATAACAACAACAATAACAATAACAACAATAACAACAACAACAATAACAACAACAATAACAACGTAAAAACAATTGCTTAGTTTTAGTAAGAGTTTCCTCTAGGCCACCAATGTAAGGAGCTGTTACGGGACAAATAGGCAGGACTTGACAGGACAAACAAGACGGAGAAGATAAACTGACGTGACTGGAAACATTAAAGATGTGGGAGGGTAAAGTAGGGGAAGGGAGATGGGTAAGGTTGAAGGAAAGATCAGGGAGATGGAGGTATAGAAGACAAGGTAGGGTAAAGTAGAAGGAAGGGGAGATTAGGGGAGAGGGAGGGTTAGAGGGAGGAGGTAGGGTAGAGTAGGAGGAGGGGGGTTAAGGGAGAAGGAGGGAGGGTAAGGTAGAGTAGAGTAGGAGGGATGGAGGATTAGGGAGTATAAGAAGGTGGAGTAGTAGTAAAGGGTGTGGGATAGAGGGTAAGGAAGGGTAGAGTAAGTGGAAGGGAGGGTTGGGAGGAAAAGGTTCTGTAGAGTGATGGGGAGGGAGGGTTAGGGGTTAAGGTAGTATGGGGGAAATGGAGGGTTAGTGGGTAAGATAGTTCATGTGCAATGGAGGGTTAAGGGGTAAAGTAGTATAGGGGAAATGGAGGGTTAGGGGGTACTGTAGGGTAGATTAGGGGGAAAGAAATTAGGGAGTAAGGTAGAGTAGGGCTAAAGGAGGGTTAGGGAGTAAGGTAGTATAGGTGCAATGGAGGGTTAGTGAGTACGGGAGGGTAGATTAAGGGGAAAGAAGTTAGGGAGTAAGGTAGAGTAGGGCTAAAGGAGGGTTAGGAAGTAAGGTATTATAGGTGCAATGGAGGGTTAAGGGGTACGGTAGTATAGGGGAAATGGAGGGTTAGGGGGTACGGTAGGGTAGATTAGGGGAAAGTAGTTAAAGGGTAAGGTAGAGTAGGGGTGAAGGAGGGTTAGGGAGTAAGGTAGAGTAGGGCTAAAGGTCTCCTTCGGAGTAAGTAGAGTTGTGGAAAAGGAGTGATAGTGGAAAAGGTAGAGTAGTGGAAAGAAGTGTTATGGGGTAAGGTAGAGTAGTGGGAAAAGAAGAGTTAGGGGGTAAAGTAGGGTAGCGGGAGAGGGGATTGTGGATAAGGTAGGGTAAAGTAGGGGGAGGAAGAGTTTGGTGGTAAGGAAGAGTGAGGCGCAGGTAGCGGGGGGGGGGGGGGGAAGTAGGGTAGACTAGGAGGAGGGGAGGGTTGTGGGATAAGGTATTGTAGAGTAGGGGGCGAGGAGGTTGGATTAGGGGTAAAGTATTGTCGAGGGATGGAGGATTAGGAGGTAAGATATGGTAGAGTAGGCGGAGGGAGGGGGTTAGGGTAAGGAGGTTTGTGGGGTAAGGTAGAGTAGAGGGAAGGAGGTTTAGGCGGTAAGGTAGTGTACAGTAGGGAGAGGATTGGTTAGGGGGTAATGTAGGGTAGAGTTGGAGCAGGGAGAGTTAGGTAGAGCAGGGCGGAGGGAGCGTTAGGGGGTAAGGTATGGTAGAGTAAGGGGAAGGGGGGTTGAGGGGATAAGGTAGGTTAGAGTTGGAAGAGGGAGGGTAGATAGAGCAGGGCAGAGGGAGCGTTAGGGGGTAAGGTTCGGTAGAGTAAGGGGGTGGGAGGGTTGTGGTAAGGTAGGGTAAAGTAGAAGGGAGGTTTAGGGGGTAAGGTAGGGTAGAGGAGTGAGGACTATGGGTTAATGTAGGGTAGACTATTGGAAAGTGAGTGTTATTGTAAGGGAGGTTTAGGGAGTAAGGTAGGGTAAGGCGAGGAGGGTTAGGGGGTAAGTTAGGGTAGGGTGTGGGAGAGTTAGGGGTAAGTTAGTGTAGTGTAGGGGTTGGAAGGTTTGGTTGGTAAGGTAGGGGAATTGAAAATTAGGAGGTAATTTAGGGCAGGTGAGGGTGGGTGTTGGTAAGGTAAGGTAAGTGGGAGGGTGAGTTAAGGGGTAAGGTAGAGTAGACGGCAAGTAGTGTTAGGGTGTAGATTAGGGTAGGCGGAAGGGAGGGTATGGGGAGGGAGGGTTAGGATGTAAGGTAGGATAGGGGAGGGAGGGTTTGGGGGTAATGTATGGTAGAGTATATGGGAGGGATGGTTAGGACCTGTCTCTTTGTCCAGTATCAACTCCTTACATTGGTGTCCTAAAGACTGGTTGGCTGCAGAGCTAAGTCCACAGTTATTATATGATACCGCTGATACTTCGAGACAATGGTATAAAGTGTACAGCGCGGACCTCCTAGAATGCTTCCAATACCAAAATTAAAGGAACGTTTCCACTTTGTTGTTGACTTAATGACACGAGGACAGGGTGCACTTTTGCTCAGAGCTTGGTTTAAGACTATGTTGGGAAACTACTAATCCAGCCTAGAGGTACTGCAATTCTAAGTCTTCTCTATCAGTAATAGCTAACACAACATGGAACATGGCGATCCGAGTTTTTGTTAACCAGCCAGTTTTGAAGCAAAGTATTACCTGAGAGAACCGACTAAGAGGTAGAACTGCTAGGTCCCTGGCAGTTGATAGAACGCCGACACTGGTATTGCGACGTCAGGTCGGAGGCGCTTAACCAACTATTTTACGAAGCCCAGTTAGTTTCCATGGTCTGGCTGTCTAGTAGTAACTTGTTATTTTTCATTGGTCGGTGACTTTGTTTAATTTTTTTTTACATATGTAGAGAAGTCTGGAGGTACTCTTTTTTTCAGACAGGTAGTCGTGTACTCAGATGTCCCCATCATACAGGTAGCCATATACAAAGATGTCCCTCGCCATACAGGCAGCCATATACTCACATATACAGGTAGACATACACTCAGATGTCCCCCGCAATACAGGCAGCCATATACTCAGGTGTCCCCCGCCATACAGGCAGCCATATACTCAGATATCCCACGCCATACATCATCATCAAGTACCGCGCCTAGTGGCGTAGGTGATCATGTATCTTCACAACTTTCGATCTCGACAGCTATTTATCATTTCAGTTGTTGACTTTCTGCCAAGCCATTCTCTTAAGCTGTCTGGTATCTTTTCTCTTTGCTTCCCTCTATCGCTTCATCCCTCAATTTTCCCAGTTGTCACAATATATCTCAGCTGTTCCCTAATCATAACATGGCCGAAAAATTATGATTATTTCTTCCTAATATTGGATATTACCTCCCTTTTTGCTTTGACCTCTTTCAGAACATTTTCATTACTCTTCTTAGTTGTCCATGGAATTCTGAGCATTCTTCTGTAAAATCACATTTCTACAGCCTCCAATGATTTTCTTGTCTGTTATCCTATTGTCCATGATTCACATCCATATGTTGAGCTCTACATAACATTTAAGAACTCTTTTATATTTTTGGAAATGCCTGCTTTTGTCTGAGCCATTCTGCATCTCACTTCTGTTGTACATCTACCATCTGAGGTTAACATTATTCCCAGATATTTAAATTCATTTACCTGTTTTAATATTGTTTCACTTGTCTTTATTGTGCATTGCGGTGATGTCTTTTTCTTTGTTGTTACCATTACTTCTATTAAAGTAAGTAAAGTAAAGAGCCCTGTCACGCCAAGTGGCGTATAGGGAATATGGTGTTAGTGACCATAAATTTTACAGACCTTCAGCACATGATTTTTGGGGTAATGTGGTCCGTATTACGCCCGTGCCACTTTATTTTGCCCATTTAAGGCTGGGTGAACCCAGAAGCCTTCGGTTGAGATCGAACCCTACCTCTTGTCCTTTGTAATCCAGTTCACTAACCACTGAGCTATTGCGGCTCCCATTACTTCTATTACTACTATATAAAAGACATATATAAAAGTATAAACATCTGTATAAAAACATAACAGCAGAATAAAAACACAAAAAATATCTTAGCATTGCATCATTTCACATTTAGGATAGAGACCACCAGACACAATTGGAGGACCTGAAAGTGGAGATTGGATACAGAGAACAGCATGTGAAGAACTTGCAAGATCAGGTAAAGAGGCTTCAAGGCGAGATCACAGGGCTAAAGAAGGACATTGAACTGAAAGCTCTGGAAGTGAAAGAAGCACATAAACAAGCCAGTCAGCAGCTCAGGTAATGCTCATTAACTTTGTTTACTTCTGATTGCTCTTCTTTATGTCTGTATATCAAATAGGCATCCTACAAATGTTTGTAGATTGTTGCTGGAATAATCTGGTGAGAGAATCATTTGTAAAATATTTTCTTGAATGATCTAGAGAGATTATATTTGTAGACAGTGTATTTGAGTAATCTTGAGAGACTTTCTGGTATTATCTAGTGAGAGAGTAATTTGTAGAATCATTTCTTGAATGATCTAGAGAGATTGTGTTCATAAACAGTATATTTAAATAATCTTGAGAGGCAATATTGTAGGCAGAGAACTTAAATAAACTTGAGAGACAATGTTTGTAGGCAGTGAACTCAATTAATCTTGAGAGACAATGTTTGTAGGCAGTGAACTCAATTAATCTTGAGAGACAATGTTTGTAGGCAGTGAACTCAATTAATCTTGAGAGACAATGTTTGTAGGCAGCGAACTCAATTAATCTTGAGAGACAATGTTTGTAGGCAGTGAACTCAATTAATCTTGAGAGACAATGTTTGTAGGCAGTGAGCTGGAATAACCTTGAGAGACGATGTTTGTAGATAGTGAGCTGAAATAATCTTGAGAGACAATGTTTGTAGATAGTGAGCTAGAATGATCTTGAGAGACAATGTTTGTAGATAGTGAGCTGGAATAATCTTGAGAGACAATGTTTGTAGATAGTGAGATGGAATAATCTTGAGAGACAATGTTTGTAGATAGTGAGCTGGAATAATCTTGAGAGACAATGTTTGTAGATAATGAACTGGAATAATCTTGAGAGACAATGTTTGTAGATAGTGAACTGGAATAATCTTGAGAGACAATGCTTGTAGATAGTGAGCTGGAATGATCTTGAGAGACAATGTTTGTAGATAATGAACTGGAATAATCTTGAGAGACAATGTTTGTAGATAGTGAACTGGAATGATCTTGAGAGACAATGCTTGTAGATAGTGAGCTGGAATGATCTTGAGAGACAATGTTTGTAGATAGTGAACTGGAATGATCTTGAGAGACAATGTTTGTAGATAGTGAGCTGGAATAATCTTGAGAGACAATGTTTGTAGATAGTGAGCTGGAATGATCTTGAGAGACAATGTTTGTAGATAGTGAGCTGAAATAATCTTGAGAGACAATGTTTGTAGATAGTGAGCTGGAATAATCTTGAGAGACAATGTTTGTAGATAGTGAGCTGAAATAATCTTGAGAGACAATGTTTGTAGATAGTGAGCTGAAATAATCTTGAGAGACAATGTTTGTAGATAGTGAGCTGGAATAATCTTGAGAGACAATGTTTGTAGATAGTGAGCTGAAATAATCTTGAGAGACAATGTTTGTAGATAGTGAGCTGGAATAATCTTGAGAGACAATGTTTGTAGATAGTGAGCTGAAATAATCTTGAGAGACAATGTTTGTAGATAGTGAGCTGAAATAATCTTGAGAGACAATGTTTGTAGATAGTGAGCTGGAATAATCTTGAGAGACAATATTTGTAGATAGTGAGCTGAAATAATCTTGAGAGACAATGTTTGTAGATAGTGAGCTGGAATAATCTTGAGAGACAATGTTTGTAGATAGTGAGCTGAAATAATCTTGAGAGACAATGTTTGTAGATAGTGAGCTGGAATAATCTTGAGAGACAATGTTTGTAGATAGTGAACTGAAATGTTTTAAAGGCAATCTCTCTGGACAATTTTCTAAAAACAATCTTCAGTAGCAAAACCAAGAAACACCAGTTATTATGTATTACTATCATAATATTTAAAATATGTGAGATGAATTGCCAAGTTGTAATTAATTGTTAAGTTGTCTTTAATAATTAAGTTGATATTAATCTTTAAGTCCTCATTAGTTGTTAAATTGTCATAAACTATTATTTCAGATTACAAGAAGACAAGCTGATGAAAGAGCAACAAGTAGCTATTGATAACCTGACTGCTGATCATTTCAGTGAACAGCAAAACATGCTGACCAAATTTAGTTCAGCCCAGGATTTGCTGAAAGATAAAATCTCTACCCTACAGATAGAGTAGGCATTTTTTAAAATATGTGTTTTCTCTTTTAGTATATCATTCTGAAGGCAATTTTAATTTTCAAAATTCATTTCATAAATGCATTTAAAATGTACATACGAGGGGTGTTCAAAGGGTAATGCACCACATTGGTTTTTTCAGCTATTAATAAACATAGAAGCATTCAATTTTCACACTTTAAATGTGGCATGTGTCGATTGTGTGCCCCAAATTGCACTGCAATAGGCCAAATAATAACACTGTAGAAAACCATTAAAATGGAGCATGTTAGCAACTTGCATTATAAGCAGTGAATTGTGATAGAATTTCTCATTTTAGAGAAGGAAATTGTTGTGAACATTCACAAGCGCCTGTCTGATGTGTATGGAAGTTTTGCAGTCGACAGGAGCACAGTATAATGCTGGGTTCAGAGAATAAAAGTTTTGGAAGGCGGAGATACAGAGCTTCTTGATCAGCTGCACTGTGGAAAGCCACAGCCACCAATGCAAAGATGTTGAAATGCACTGAGGGCATTATTCTTGTTGATAGGCGCATCACTACTCAACAATTGGCCTTAACGTTGTCAGTCTATATTGGTAGTGCAAATGCAGTTATAAAAACTCTTGAATTCTCTAATGTTTGAGCACGATGAGTTCCAACAAATCTCAAAATGAGCACCGGTTGCAAAGGAAAGCAATTTTTTCTGAACTGTTGGAGCATTCCAATTTTGCTGGAGAGAACTTTTTGTCTGTGAATGTTATAGTTGACGAAACCTGGGCACATCATTTTGAACCTGAGACTAAAAGGCAGTCAATGGAGTGGCATCGTCTGCACTCACCAGGAAGAAAGAAATTCAAGACATCTCCTTCAGCTAGAAAGGTCATTATCACTGTCTTTTTTGGTCATTGCAGGTGTGATTCTTGTGGATGTTATACCAAGAGGAAAGACAATGAATTCACAAGCTTACATTAATACATTGAAAAAACCCAATAAACATTTTCGTAGAGTTTGGCCGCAAAAGAATCCAGCTTACCTGCTTCTCCTTCACGACAATGTCTGCCCTCATACAAGTCTGGCAACATGGGAAGCCATCGTCAGATTGGGTTGGATTGTACTCCTCCATCCGCCATACAGCCCTGATTTGGCACCTTCTGATTTCCATCTCTTTGGTCCACTTAAAGATGCCCTCAGTGGAACTAGGTTTGAAGATGATGAAGTGGTTCATGCAACAAAGAAATGGTTACACGATCAAGATAAAGACAGGCACAGGCTAGGAATACTTGCATCACCTATGTACAAGAACAAGATCAACCTTTTATTTCCCTGACCCCTGTTTTTTTTTATATTTCACTAACTCTTGAGTTTTATTTTGTATGTTTATTTGTATATTTTATCTTGAAGAAGCTTCATCTTACAAACTATTTGTTTGCTTCACTCAACATAATTAGGCTACAGGAAGCATACGATCGTTATGCTCGAAGAGAGTCCCGACCTGAAGACTTGGCTCTCATTGAAACACTGAGATCTGAGGTGGCTGAAAGACAAATTAGAATGAAAGATCTTATTGTAAGTCATTTTGTTCTACCTATAGAATTATTTATTAATAACCATAAGACATACTTAATATTTTCCATTTAAGAAAATTGTTGTTATAAAACCATTCTTGGTTTAATCGTGTCCTTATTTATTTTTTCTTTTCTTATATCTTTTTATCTACACTTTTACATCCTTTCCATAAATTCTTCTTTGTACCTCTGTTATCATTTCATATCGACCAAATAATTAGCTTTTGACAGTATAATATTTATCAGTTAATTTGTCTACATAACATTTGTAGTATCAGCTAACTTGTCTACATGACATTTGTAGTGTCAGCTAACTTGTCTACATGACATTTGTAGTGTCAGCTAACTTGTCTACATAACATTTGTAGTGTCAGCTAACTTGTCTACATGACATTTGTAGTGTCAGCTAACTTGTCTACATGACATTTGTAGTGTCAGCTAACTTGTCTACATGACATTTGTAGTGTCAGCTAACTTGTCTACATGACATTTGTAGTGTCAGCTAACTTGTCTACATGACATTTGTAGTGTCAGCTAACTTGTCTACATAACATTTATAGTGTCAGCTAACTTGTCTACATGACATTTGTAGTGTCAGCTAATTTGTCTACATGACATTTGTAGTGTCAGCTAACTTGTCTACATGACATTTGTAGTGTCAGCTAACTTGTCTACATGACATTTGTAGTGTCAGCTAACTTGTCTACATGACATTTGTAGTATCAGCTAACTTGTCTACATGACATTTGTAGTGTCAGCTAACTTGTCTACATGACATTTGTAGTGTCAGCTAACTTGTCTACATAACATTTGTAGTGTCAGCTAACTTGTCTACATGACATTTGTAGTGTCAGCTAACTTGTCTACACGACATTTGTAGTGTCAGCTAACTTGTCTACATGACATTTGTAGTATCAGCTAACTTGTCTACATGACATTTGTAGTGTCAGCTAATTAAATGTAATATCCAATTCAACCATGATCATGAGTAACATGACAATGGAGGTGATGGCCGTGATCAGGGCATAAACTGGTTGGATTAACAAGACTACATCCACGCCTGTATATTAAGTGATTCGATGAGCATAAGAAAAGTGGAGACTAACTCTGTACACAATCATTACAGAAGTCAGCGATACACAGTCACCTTTGTCTACATCCCTGGACATGCAGAAGTATGGGAAAATGAAAGGGTGGATAGGCTGGATAGCTGTGCTGTTGTTGAAGATGGTCAACGAATGGATCAGGTGGATGTCATCATTGTCCTATTGAGATGTGAGAAGGGCATAGGACTTTGACAACCAGGAGTCCATGTCTCTCCTTTGGACGAAAGAGATGGGAGTAAAGATGTGTACATCCAGAAACGAGAGGGTTAATGGGCACATAAGAGGACTTATCTTCTGTCTCCATTTCTCTTTCTACTGGCCATAGATTGGATTATGAAAATAACTCAAAACAACAGAAATGGGATCCAGTGGTCACTGACCAAACAACTTGATAATTTAGACTTTGCTGATGATATAGCTTTCCGTGTGTTACCAGGGCCTCATTATGAAGGAAGTAAAGAATAGTGACACTGTAACCTTCCAGGCATGTCGTAAGAGGAAACTAAGGAGGTTGATCGATGGCTTGATAAGCTGTCATTGTAAAAAAAAAAGTATTGTTATGGAAACAGAGCCATTGACTTTAGCAGCAGTGCTCTTTGCAATGGGCCATTTTGGCATGCAAAGTTTCTGATTTTGAGATTGTGGTTCTACCCTATGTGCCATCTTCGGCTCGAAAGGACAATAGATGGATAGATAGATGATATAGGTCTCCTATCACACAGTCATCAACAGATGCAGGATAAAATGAGCATACTTGATGAGAGATCACAACAGCTAGGACTGAAGATTAATAGAGATAAGACCAATATTATGAGAATTAATGCAATTGGCAATAACCAAATAAAATTAGGAGAAATACCTCTACTAGACATACAATCTTACATATATCTGGGCAGTAATATAGATAAAGAGGGAGGAACAGAAAATGATACCAAAATAAGGATATCAAAAGAAAGAGGAGTCTTTGTTGCACTGGGAAACATATGGAAATCCAAAGAAATTCGGTTAAATACAAAAATAAAAATGTTCAACTCAAATGTTAAGTCGATCCTATTATATGGCTGTGAAATATGGAGAACAACAAAATTGACAATCATGAAGATACAGATTTTCATTAATGGATGCTTGCGCAGAATAAAAGGATGGAAATGGCAGGACAAAATCACTAACATAGAATTATGGAAATGTACCAGTCAAATGCCAGCGGATAAAAAGATACAGCGAAGACGGTGGTGCTGGATAGGACACACACTATGGAAGCCAACTAAGAGTATTACACAACAGGCCCTTTTTTTGGAATCCCCAGGGGAAAAGACAAAGAGGAAGACCAAGGAATTCTTGGAGAAGACAGATAGCAGCAGAGATGAAGATGATGAGGAAGACATGGAATGATCTTAAAAGATTGGCAAAAAACAGAACGATTTGGAAAGTGTTTATGAAGACCTATGCTCCACTAGGAGCTAAAAAGGTAGAAGAAGTAGAAGAAGACTTGTATCAACCAACACAGAGCTGGAATCATCAATCGCTAGCTGCTGCGGGACATGCTGGCTTGGGGATCTGAGCACTTATGGACATGTTTGGAGTTCGACGATGATAACCCACAAATAACTCAATAACAACCAGTTCAGCTTTTATATTTATTTATTGATAGGATTAATATATTATGTACCACAAGCAGCAAAAGGCGGCTCAAATAACTTGTGCAAGAAATGCAGGAACTGTTTAATTTATTGTCGCTTCCTTAATTGTTTCCACTGAAACCTTGTAATTCTCTTATTTAACCTCTTTTTTGACTTCCTTAGCAAATTGTCCAAAAAAATGTATGTTTTTTAGATAAGTTTTCATTTATTTTCTTGCTTTCTTAACAGTTTTAATGTTTATTTCTTGGCAGGATGAGACCAACTCAGTTTTAATGTTTACTTCTTGGCAGGATGAGACCAACTCAGTTTTAATGTTTATTTCTTGGCAGGATGAGACCAACTCAGTTTTAATGTTTATTTCTTGGCAGGATGAGACCAACTCAGTTTTAATGTTTATTTCTTGGCAGGATGAGACCAACTCAGTTTTAATGTTTATTTCTTGGCAGGATGAGACCAACTCAGTTTTAATGTTTATTTCTTGGCAGGATGAGACCAACTCAGTTTTAATGTTTATTTCTTGGCAGGATGAGACCAACTCAGTTTTAATGTTTATTTCTTGACAGGATGAAAAGAGATTTTACCAGCTGGAACTTGTGAATCGTGAAACCAACTTTAATAAAGTTTTCAATGCAGCTCCAAATGTGGGCATTCTAAATCCTTTCCAAAAGGTAAGATTGGTGTAATTGGAGGAACAAGCAATGATGTAGAACAAATCTATATCACTCTTTTGATCTCAGGGAATGATCTCCACATGGACTTAGCTTTTGTCATCAACTTTGGAGATGCTATGATGGTCGAGTGGTTAATGTACTCATTTACTGATCATGAGTCTACGTTTAGTGTTCATATGTGGTGAACTTTATATTGGTCCAACACAGCTTCAGAGGAGCCGCGATAGCTCAGTTGTTAGTGAACTAGACTACAAAGGACAAGAGGTAGGGTTTGATCCCAACCGACGGCTTCCAGGTTCACCCAGCCTTAAATGGGTACCAGATTTTATTCTGGGAAAGTAAAGTGACACGGGCGTAATACCGACCACATTACCCCAAAAATCATGTGCCGAAGGTCTGTAAAATTTATGGTCACTAACACTATATTCCCTATACGCCACTTGGCGTGACGGGGGCTCTTTACTTTTTTTTTTTTTAACACGGCTTCAGACATCACCTAGCTTCTGAAAAAGGGTACCAGAGATTTTCTCTAAGAAAGTCATGTGCCAGGTATGTGACTGTCCACATCATCCATACATGTGCTAATAGTCTTTGAAGATTATGGACACTAACAACATATTTCCCATAAGCACTACCAGCAGTAATGAGTCATTTTACTTATATCACCTGATATTGACAAGTCTTATGGTGATGATAGAGAAACTGCCAATCTAAAGAGTAAATGTGTAGGGAGACTTTTTCCTGAACTTGTGTTGATCTACTGCATTATACATCTGGGGCCTCTGTTACCTAGTTTGGGAAAACCACTCGACTAAACTACCGACGTTCGGACAACCTGTGTTCGATTCCCGCTGGAAGTAGGGTGAATTGTGCTTGTGGTTAGAAAAAAAAATACTCTCACGGTCGACCCAGCCGTTGGCAGAAATGCGTACCAGAGTATTTCTCTGGGAAAGTGAGGAATGTCACCTTGCATTGTGAGTTTTGATGCTTGAGGCAACACTATCCAAAATTCTCCTAACATTTCTGGACAGGTGGCTGAGCACATATGGGTGAAAACTCATAAGAACTCATGTACCCCCCCCCCTCCCCCCCCCCCATTCCTCATCCTTATACCTTTCTACTTTTTGCTTTTGGTAACCCCTGCATGTTTGATTTATTTCTTTTCATGTTGGATTTTTTTTTCAAACACAACAAGTAATTCATAAAATTTACAAAGGTGTCCTAAGAACACAGCTGTTCTTTTTATAAGTATCGTAAATTTTCTTTTATGATGGGAGATATCTCTTTGGTTGTCAGTGAGACATCAAACAAACCTTTGTAACTTGGGAGAGGCAGTGAAAGATGCTAAGAGAATGGCGAAAATGCAGATCAACTGATAGCCGACATGTGAATAGACAATGTAATGTCTCCAGCAGCCATGACACAATGCATTAAAGTTTCAGGCCATAAATCTGGTTACCATGTCTTATTCCCATGTCCCTCCTAGTGTAAACATACAGTTGAGTAGCAAAAGTTCAAAGAAAACTATTTTTGAAACTCCAAATGTAACTTTTAGTGTTCGTAAATTTTACGAAGGTATCGTTAAAAATGGGATTCATAGATAGGTGATGCAATCATGAGTTAACATTCAGTAACAGAGAAATATGAATGCGTATATATCATGAGAATATCAGACAAGCCATATGACAAGCCTCAATAAATAACTTCCAGATGACAACTCATACACAACTAGTAAGGTCTAGAACTTTAAACATACCTCTCCTCTGCCATAGATTACAGTAAAAGTATTAGGACAGAAGCAGAAAGAAAGAAGAGGAACAGGGAAATTAAACCTAAAATTCTCCACCATCATTTAATTGAACATAACATGACTGAGGTTGTCCAAAGTGCTGTGGTGGCCTCTGCTAAACAATATCCTTGTTTGATAATTCAAACAATAAATATCTTTTATTTCAGCCTAAAAAGAAGGGAGACAAACCAAATAAGCCTCCCAGCGGCCCAAGCTTAGTCACTGGTAGTGGATCTAGCATTCATCAAAAACTTGACCCCCTTCCTGGATCACCATTGCATGATGGGATACTGAACCCCACAAAGCCTCTACCACAGCCAGGCTCCACCATCAAGTTAATTAAGTAATCTGTGATAATAATTTTGTTACCACTCTTCCCTAAAGACTATGCGCATATTTTACACCCCTAGTATAATATTGAGTACACTAAAGCTTTGAAGTTCTCAAAATGTGTGCGATAGATATTATGTTGAAATTGTGTACACTATAAAAGCTCATGTGTGTCAACCTTTTATGGATGAAATCATGAATTTCATATGTTAAAAAAAAAACCTAAGTATTAAATTATGTACTGCATTATGGAGGAGTGATGTCTCAAATCATTGGAGTCTGTAGAAATGTGGTTTTACAGAAGAATGTCGAGAATACCATGGACAGCTAAGAAGAGTAATGAAAATATTCTGGAAGAAGTCAAAGTAAAAAGATAGCTAATTTCCAATATTAGGAAGAAACAATCATCTTTTTTGGTCATGTAATGAGAAGAGAACAACTGGAATATATTGTAACAACTGGAAAAATTGAGGGACGAAGAGATAAGGGAAGCAAAGAGAAAAAAAAATACCAGACAGCTTAAGAAAATGGCTTGGCAGAAGGTCAACAACAGAAATTATAAATAACTGTTGAAATAGAAAGTTGTGGAGAGACATGATCACCTACACCAGCAGGCCCGTTACTTAATGATGATGATGATGTCTCAAACTAACCTCTCTCCAAATCAAACATACATTTTTGCTACTCTTAAAAAAATTATATCTGAAGGCAACAATTATATGCCTTTAAAGTTCAACATAGATATGAATGATTTACTAAAATTCAAGCCATGAGGCCAAACTGTCAGAATATAACAATATATTATTCATTTACCAAAATTGGCAGGATGTAGGGATAACCTTCAGGACAATAGTTAAATATTCGGCTTTAGAGCATACAAATTTGAGCCCCTAATGCCATCTTCCTCTTCCCCTCTACATATACTGTATTTTATGCAAAACACAATATATTTTTTTCCCAAGAATTGTTATATTTAAAAATGTCACAATGTGACTTATATATTGGAGTTCTCACAGCTGTCATAAAGAATGTCACCCAACACCTTATACATTAACACAGCTGTTATAAAAAATGTCACCTTGTGAATTATATATTGAATTTGTTCCAGCTGTTATACAAAAATTTGACCCTGTGATGTTTTAGCTGCTATAAAAATTTGTACATTGTATCTTATACACTGAAATTTTCACAGCTGTTATTAAAAAATGCCACCCAACAACTTATACACTAAAGTATTTACAGCTGTCATTAAAATGTCCCCAACAATTTATACACTAAAGTATTTAAAGCTGTCACAAAAAAAGTCACCCATCAACTTATACACTGAAGTTTTCAGTTGTCATCAAAAATGTCACCCAATAACTTATGCACTGAAGTTTTCACAGTTGTAAAAATGTCACCCAACAGCTTATACACTAAAGTTTTCACAGTTGTAAAAATGTCACCCAACAACTTATACACTGAAGTTTTCACAGTTGTTGTAAAAATGTCACCCAACAACTTATACACTGAAGTTTTCACAGTTGTAAAAATGTCACCCAACAACTTATACACTGAAGTTTTCACAGTTGTAAAAATGTCACTCAACAACTTATACACTGAAGTTTTCGCAGTTGTTGTAAAAATGTCACCCAACAACTTATACACTGAAGTTTTCACAGTTGTTGTAAAAATGTCACCAAACAACTTATACACTGAAGTTTTCACAGTTGTTGTAAAAATGTCACCAAACAACTTATACACTGAAGTTTTCACAGCTGTCATCAAAATATCCCCAACAACTTATACACTAAAGTATTTACAGCTGTCACAAAAAATGTTGCCCAACAACTTATACACTGAAGTTTTCGCTGTTGTAAAAATGTCACCAACAACTTATACACCAAAGTTTTTACAGCTGTCATCAAAAATGTCCCCAACAACTTATACACTAAAGTATTTACAGCTGTCACAAAAAATGTTGCCCAACAACTTATACACTGAAGTTTTCACAGCTGTTGTAAAAATGTCACCCAACAACTTATACACTAAAGTATTTACAGTTGTAAAAATTCACTCAATAACTTATACACTGAAGTTTTCACAGTTGTAAAAATTCACTCAATAACTTATACACTGAAGTTTTCACAGTTGTTGTAAAAATGTCACTCAACAACTTATACATTGTAGTTCTCACAGCTGTGATTAAAAAGAATGCCTTTGTCTTCTCTTGCCAATAAATTTAAATGCCCATGACATGCTCAACTTGTAAGTATGGAAGGAGCAGCAGACTGAGCTAAAGAACATTTCAAGCATATAAACTAAAGTAAAGCTGTAGAGTCAATGCTTCTACAAAGTTGTTTTTTTTTATTCAAATCAATTTGTTTTTGTAAATATTTACTATAAAGATGTATCAAGAATAACTCCTGCCATAGAATATATAAAAAGAAATAGATAAGATGGTTGGCCATGTGATTAGACAGAAAGACAACAGAATGAGCCTTCAATAAACGTTATGAGAACACCAGACCTCAGGGCCGACCACGAAAAAGATGGATTGATGGAATATTAGAAACACTAGAAAACATAACAGCAGTAGAGGCGAAGAAAAGAGCAAAAGACCACAAATGATATCTCTCTTCAATGCTGAAAGGCAAATGAGGAAAGAAAGAAAGAGAAGAAAGATGTACCAATTCAATTCTAAATCTTTAGACAAGGAATTGCCAAATAAAACCAAAGGGAGGCCAAATTATAAATTTTATTAGGTAGTACATTGGTCCTCTAAGAAGCATTTAGTACTTTGTGAAATAACACTCTTGTCATTGACTTCAGCAATCAGTAATTGATGACTTCAGAAAGTTTTCCACAACTGTAATATTTTTTCTCAGGTGAGTGGAAAAGAAATTGCCAAAGTGAACAAAATATAATTATATTTTTGTAATATATGAGTTTGTTCATTAATATTAGTGTTTGTTTCTGTACCAGAGTTTAATGCCAAGCATTTGAAAGCAAAGATGAAGCGATATAATCACAAAAAAAGTTGTTCTTGTTATTAACTGACATGTAAATGCACATATAAACATTACACAATATATTTTTTGCCTTTCCCTACCTTAGTTTTGTCACTAGGAATTTTTTCCCCCATGTTATGGACGCCTAATGTAGCTTGATGTATTACATAATTTATATGTGTATGTGTGGCATATAAGTGTCTTTTAGAGAAAACTAACATACTCGGTCAGGACACTGAAGCAACACCTGAAATCTCTATCGACAACTATAAACTTGATATCGTGCGGCAGTATAACTACCTGGGGTCCATCATCAGTGACAGACCATCTTTAGATACAGAAATTGACACTCGTATTGGTAAAGCCGCTGCCACCTTTGCCCGTCTTTCTAGGCGTGTCTGGCAAAACAACAAACTGACAATTAAAACAAAAGCTGCAGTGTACAATGCCTGCATAATTAGTATCCTCCTGTATGGCAGCGAATCTTGGACAACCTATGTAAAGCAGGAGAGGAGGCTAAATGCATTCCATATGCGATGTCTACGCCATATTCTTGGTATCACCTGGAAGGATAAAGTGACAAACGTGGAGGTCCTGACTTGCACAGGCCTACCGAATATCTACACGCTGCTCAAACAACGTAGGTTACGCTGGCTTGGCCATGTACACCGTATGAAAGATGGCCGCGTACCAAAAGATATACTCTACGGACAACTGGCATATGGTAAAAGAACTAGGGGGATCCTTCGATTTGTAGATGTGTGTAAACGTGACATGAAGAATCTGAACATAAACCCTGCAGCATGGGAAGACATACCTGCAGACCGAAATCTCTGGAAACACACTCTAAAGGTTAACCTCAAAGAAGAAGCAGACAGATTCATAGAGAAAGAGAATACGCGGCGAAAGAAAAGAAAGGAAAAAATAACATTTCTAGGGGCGCTGAAAAATCCATAGTCAACTATGACTGACGGAGGCTACTATGTGTGGCCACAGTGTGAATTTTTTATGTTGGTGTTGCAAACGTTTCACTTGAAATAATATTTTTTTACCTGCATCAAAGATCTTGATATTTTGTTCAACATTTGAGGCAAAACATCATTATTTAACTTGTACCTGTTGGAACACTTAGCTCTCATGACAGTTATTCTGAAGTTATCTCTGTTCTGTGTCAGAGATTCAGTTTCTACAGCTCTCATGACAGTTATTCTGAAGTTATCTCTGTTCTGTGTCAGAGATTCAGTTTCTACAGCTCTCAATCCCTGCTTCTCTGTGATATTTTGTATCCACCATCTTCTAGATCTTCCTTTGCCTCATTTACCTGAATCTAGGCTCTCCATAATTATCTTCTCAGGCTATGATGTTATTTTACATGACCAAAATATTAATTTTATTTTCAATGTTTTTATGTTTCTTTTCAACCAATTTCTGAAATTTCATGTTCTTGCAGAATTGATTAGATTGTCTTTTTCTCCAACCATGTAAATCGGAGAAGCAAAACACTGCTAGGAATTTGAAATATTAGACAACTAGACACTGTTCCTAGAAAAGAAGTAGATGCTTTAAAAGATATGACAGAAATAAAACCATTTTAGTTGTAGACAATTATTTTACCTGATTTTGTAGAGGATGTTTTGAGGGTTATATCTGCAAGTTGAACATTATATCAGTGTGTACCCTTTATCACATACTAGATATACCCTTTATCACATACTAGATATCATTACAATAGTCCAGTTAGCTCAAACTCATTGGAGTATTAGTGTTAACCTTCCCAACAGCATTTCTGATGTGTTATTTCATTTCATTTGTTTTTGTAAGAAGTCAATATCATCTATTTCTACAGAATTTGTCACACACATTGCTGTAGCATTTGCAATTCTAAAACAAAATCCCTTGTAGTGGATTTTTTAAAAATTATGTGATACAAATTTGATCAATTTTTTTCTTGTGACACATGGGATCTCAATTCATAGTTAGACTTCCATGTTGGTGACTCTTTACCACATTTTGCTCTAAAATGTGCCAGTGTAACAAAGTTTTCTAGTTTAATGCCTTTTCTACAGGACTCTCAGTCATCTTGTTTAATTGAGTCATCTGACTCACATCACTATTCACATGTACTCAGCTGATGCTGATATAACAACAACTACAGTTATTCACTATTTATCCTCACTCTATGGAGCCACACATACTGGGTGTCTCTTTCTAACAATTTCAGTTGTATAGTGTTAATAAGTGTCTTTTATAGCTCTGTACTTTTTAGTTATACAGTGTTAAAAAGTGTCTTTTTTAGTAACTCTCTAGTTGTTATGTAGTATGGAGAAAAGTGTCTTTTTTATATAGTAAGCCAGTATTTGTTACAGTGTTAAATAGTGTCTTTTATGTGTAGTAACCCTGTATTTGTTATACAGTGGTAAAAAGTGTTTTGTGTGTGCAGTAACCCTGTATTTATTATACAGTGTTAAAAGTGGTGTCCTTTGTGTGTAGTAACCCTGTATTTGTTATACAGTGTTATAAAGTGTCCTTTGTGTGTAGTAACCCTGTATTTGTTATACAGTGTTAAAAGTGTCCTTTTTGTGTAGTAACCCTGTATTTGTTATACAGTGTTAAAAAGTGTCCTTTGTGTGTAGTAACCCTGTATTTGTTATATAGTGTTAAAAAGTGTCCTTTGTGTGTAGTAACCCTGTATTTATTATACAGTGTTAAAAAGTGTCCTTTGTGTGTAGTAACCCTGTATTTGTTATACAGTGTTAAAAAGTGTCCTTTGTGTGTAGTAACCCTGTATTTGTTATACAGTGTTAAAAAGTGTCCTTTGTGTGTAGTAACCCTGTATTTGTTATACAGTGTTAAAAAGTGTCCTTTGTGTGTAGTAACCCTGTATTTGTTATACAGTGTTAAAAAGTGTCCTTTGTGTGTAGTAATCCTATATTTGTTATATAGTGTTAAAAAGTGTCCTTTGTGTGTAGTAACCCTGTATTTGTTATAGTGTTAAAAAGTGTCCTTTGTGTGTAGTAACCCTGTATTTGTTATAGTGTTAAAAAGTGTCTTTTTTGTGTATAAAAGAAAAAAAAGTAAAGTACTCCCGTCACGCCAAGTGGCGTATAGGGAAATATGGTGTTAGTGACCCTATATTTTACAGACCTTCAGCACATGATTTTTGGGGTAATGTGGTCGGTATTACGCCCGTGCTGTTTTACTTTCCCAGAAAAAATCCGGTACCCATTTAAGGCTGGGTGAACCCGGAGCCGTCGGTTGGGATCGAACCCTACCCCTTGTCCGTAGTAGTCCAGTTCACTAACCACTGAGCTATCGCGGCTCCCACTAATTTTTAGGGAATTAGTAAAACCCAGGTGTCCTCGCCAGGGTACGAACGTATAGTAACCCTATAATTTGTTATAGTGTTAAAAAGTGTCTTTTTTGTAAGTGTAGTAACTCTTTACTTGTTCATCCTGCATAGAATGTGTACAGGATTGTTTTTCTGGGAAAGTAAGGCTGCACTGGTGTATTGCTGACAATACCCACAAAAATATGCTGACATTGTTGAAGTGTGATTTGATACTGCTGAATTTGAAAATGTTTAATTTTACCAATTTTTTACTGCTGGAAATTGCCCAGTATTACAGTTTAGTTTACAACTCAGAGTTGATTCTGCTGAAGTGTGTCCACTGATATTTATCACTTGATATGCTGATACTTATCAATTGATGCTGATTAATGTTATCAATTTATACAGCATAAAGTTGTCTGATATTATGAGTGCTTCTGAAACTTGTCCACAGATTCTATTTAATTTGTGTCCATCTGCTTTATTGGATGTTGTTTATTGCATTCAGACCCAGTAGTAAGATAATAAATAAATCGTTTTTCTGTGACACCGCTAAAATGTTAACTGTTTATATTACCTAATGTACCTGTACTACAAATTGTACTTGAAGTTATGAATTGATGCTGCTGAATTATTTTTATTGTTGCAATTACAACTTTTTTTTCTATATGTTATTTTAATTAACTGTAATTGACATTTAATTTCAGTTGTTTAAGTTTGTATTGATGGAGAGTTGGAACAGAAATTAAAATAACTTGTAACTACAGGCATGCTTTAGTAAATGTATATTGATGGTGAATGATTTTATGAATGTGTTATCATAAATATGCAATATGTTAAAATTATGTTAACACCAAATCTTAGGGAATTCTGTTTCAGAATGTTAAATACAAACTTTAACTGTTTGTTATTCTGTCTGTGTTGGTAACAATGGATATAAGGTTAAGACCTTCCATAAATAATAATCTGTATATCTCTGTCTATCTATTTACATATTGTCCTTTCAAGTTGAAGACAGCGTATTGTGGAGAAATCGTAGACTCTCCATGTCCAATGATTCTTGCTATTAAGTGTCAGACTTTGCACAGGACCCGTAGTGTATCTCGTCACACATTTCTGTTCTGAGCAAGCATTTCAACCTCAACAAGTGAGAAAATTATGTTTTTGCTTCTACTCTCAATGTTTATTTCAGTGTTTCTCTAGCTCTACCTCTTTTTCTTTTTACCTCTTCCCATTTGAGGGCTTGCTTTAAGATTCTCTTGTTGTCTCTTCTCATCATATAGCCATCATATGCCCACCTCTTGATTATAGATATTTTTGAATGTCGTGTCAATTCTCTTTATTCTGTGCTAGTTTCGAATTCATTTCATGGTATACAAAGTATTGTCTGAGCATTTGCTTTCATATAGTAAAGTAAAGTGCCCCATCACGCCAAGTGGCGTATAGGAAATATGGTGTTATTGACCATAATTTATACAGACCTTTGGCACATGATTTTGGGGGTAATGTGGTCAGTATTACATCTGTGCCATTTTACTTTCCCAGAAAAAAATCCGGTATCCATTTAAGGCTGGGTGAACCCAGAAGCCGTCAATCAGGCTCTTGTCCTTTGTAGTCTAGTTCACTAACCACTGAGCTATCACAGCTGCCATTTGCTTTCATATGCATCCAATTTATTTTCTATTTCTTTAGATAGTTTCCAGATCTTTGTTGGCATAAGTAAGGGTTGATAATACATTTGATATGAAAAACCTGAGCTTTGTTTTTGTGCTTAATAATTTTGATTCCATATTTTATCAAAGTTTTTGAAAGTCACTGCTGTCTATGCTGTGATAAGTGTTTTTTTTTAGTTAAATGTTTATTAATGTTGAATAAATAATAATAATGAATAATCTGTTGTGCAGATAGTAGACAAAATCTGGACACTTACACCATATTCCCCATATAACACAAGATATAACGAGAACCCTATTTTATTTTTAATAAGGTTGTAATTATTCATAGATTTTTATCTAGTTGGTTCAGCTTCTGGAACTTTGCTCCCACTCTCATTCATTCACAATCTCAGGTCTTGAACCATTCCAGTGATTTTAAAATTGTATTCCTTTTAGTTAAGTTTCATGACTGACATTTATACAGCATTGATGTACAAGCTAGTTCTAATAATATGCTGTTATTACATTCTGTAACTCTGATTCAGGTATCTTTTTTTTTTAAAGCTGTCCTGACATTTTTTCACAATCTGAGATGTGAATACAGTATGTGCCACCACCATACTTAAATTGATTGTGTTTATGTGCTTTCATGTTAATTCAAATTATTCAGTTAGCAATAATTTGACAACATATAACTATCATTACTGTATTTTGTAATTTCAAAACTTGGTGGTTCATCATTAATTTGTGATAAAATCATCAGTTATTGTTTGGTACTTCTTAATGCTTCCAATGAGGTTAACATCATTATCATTACAGACGTTCCAGTTCTTACAAAGCGCAGATTTTCAGGAAGCTTTTTCCATTTGTTGTTGCTTTAAGTTAATCTTTGCTCATTTGTTCATAACCTTCTTATCACTTTAACAACTACTAATTTAATTTCAGTTTTCATCTTTGTTTCCATGTTAATTCCAGAGCAGAGTTTGTCTGGCAATTACTTAAGCTGAATTTTTTAGTGCTTCCAATAGGGCTATGGTCCAATAGGGCTCTGTCTAGTGAATTAGGTAAGTGAGAACAGGTACAAGTAATTCACATATCAACTATGCTATAACTCATATTAGATGAGGGTGAAAACAACACTAAATCACATACTTACCTTTTTGCAATAAAAATTGTTCACATTATTAGTTTCATAAATATAATTATATTATTGCTATTTTTCATTATTTAATCACATATGTTTAACAAAATATTTGTAAATTATTGTTTTTTTGTGTTTACAATAGTATAAGATTCTGAATAAAGAAAGCTGCACGAAAAATGTGCTGGAGTGAGAAAAAAAATAATAAAACAAAACAAGAAAGAAAAATAAAACATTTTCTTACAGGTCTTTTGAGAGCTAATCCTATTAATGAATATATACAGCAACACTAATATATAACTTTCCTTGCATAGTATATCCATGTTTACACAATTCAGGTGAATTTCATCACAATTGAAGCACATGTAAAACTTGTATGACTCTTTATAGTGGAAGAGATGGTCTTTTTTTTCTAATACTAGCTAATAAAAGTTAATAAACATGATGCTTCAAGTTGAATATTAAAGCAGGTGATGTAGACCTCTGAGTGGACAAGAAGGACAGTTAGACCAGGACAGTATAATTGAAAATCAGAAGTATAAGAATGAGATTGGAAAACTGTGAGTTTAACACATAAGATGTTTGCGAATCACAGCCATTTGTCACCAAATTGAACTATTGCCAAATTGTACAAGTTGACCAGAATTGTCAGCAACAAATGTTATCATGTTTGAATCAGTGTTGAGTAATTGCTAAATCAGTTAAAGTTTCACAAACGATACATGTGAGGAAGAAATAAGAGAGTCAAGGAAATTGACTCTATCAGAAAGCAAAATGTAAAGTAGATGAAATAGATAGACAATGAAAGTGCAAATAGATAGAGTTAGAAGCGGACAGCAATCATTATAATTTACACACTCATATCAAGCACACTAGCCATGCAGTGTGTCACCACTTAATGTAGTTTAAACTGTAAGCAAATTTTGCTTTCATTTTAATTTTAAGATTTGTGAATTTTTGTCTCACCAGAATAATTAGTTATTTTTAAATTGATGGTAGAAAACTTGTTATAAATAGCCCTGCAACAGGAGGCAGTTTGATCAAAGCATTTCTCTCTGTCAAGCAAATGTTTTGGTCCATATTTGTTGTTTGAATAAGCTGAAGGCTGAAACGCTTACTCATTGGTAGGATTCCTTATGTTGCAGTGTTCTATATAATGAGTTTTCTACTATAAGTTTTTTTGTAACTATTTGTTTCAGTATGAAACATAATAATTTACTTCATTGTAATCTCACCATTGTTGCATTAGTTTACTGGAATTAGTAATTTTGTTTGTAATACCTTTGTGTTTTTGTGCAACCCCTAGATATCCATGTTTTATATTAATGTGTGCAGTTTGTTCAGCTTTACAAAGAGTATTATTACTATTATTTGTGGTAAATGAGTTTATTTTGCACAGTTCACTTGTTTAAATTTGAGTTTGTTTCTACCTAATATTGATCAAAGAATGTTTATTAAATGCTCTGTGCAGTAAATTAAGTTCTAGCTACAATTTCTTGTGTGAATTCGTGTTATCATTTTTGAGAATCTCCACATTAAAATAACTAATGAACATGTTGTACATTTATACATCTCCCAACAGCTATAAGTCACTAGTGAAATATGTATATTGTGGGTAGAAGAAATTAAAAATAGAGAGCTGGAAAACAACTAAAGAAATGGAAAATAAACTAGATTAATTTTTTAAAACAAATGCCTCAGAAAAATAGTTTGTATATCATGGAATGATGAGAAGAGATAATAACTGAATAGCAGAGCAAGCCCTCATGTGGGAAACAACAGGTAAGAGGAAAAGAGTGAAGACCCAGAGAGACACTGAAAAGAACATTGATGAGAGAGGCAAGAGCAGCAGGAATCGGCTCCCTCTGTGAGATAGAGCTGCTTGCACAGAACAGAGACAAATGGCGAGATTTGACAAAATACCTTTAAAATAATTGAAAACTGCTAGAACAAAAATTCAAATAAGAGAGGGAGTATCTTAGTCTACGCTCTATGGGCCGGCTATGGCTCGAAAGATCAATAGATAGATAGATATCATGGAATGAGTTCAAAAGCAGTGCAGAAATAAGAGAAATGAAATGCTTCCAAAAATATATATAACCTAGAGAAGAAGGCAGTTGTATACTTTGGCCATGTGATGAGAAGAGGCAACAAGAAAATCTTAAAGCAAGCCCTCAAATGGGAACCAGAGGATAAAAGAAAAAGAAGCTGATCTACAGATGCACTAAAGAACATTGAGACAAGAAGCAAAAACAGCAAACATTAGTTCCCTTGCCAAAGCTTATATGCTCACCCAGAACAGGGACATATAGGGAGATATAATGCGGGCCTTGTGCAAGGTTTGATCAAAACAAAGAACATCGAACAAGGAGAATCTACAGAATTTCTGCCCTATATGATGTTTTCAGCATGAAAGGACAATAGATAGAGAGATAAAGAGGCAGACAGAAATAAAGAAAAAATGAGATTGACAAACATGAGTTAAATCATAGAAATGAACCTGAAATGCTAAAAATTAATTTATACAATATAATATAAAGATCAAACATAGATTGAAGGAAGTTAGTGGTTAATAGCTGACTGCTTGTTTCATGATCAGTGAACTAAAACTGATCAAGATCCAATACCATCTCTATGTATTGGCCTTGGAATTAGACTAATCAATTGGATCCAAGACACATACCAGCACCTGGCCCGATGTGTAGGGATCAAAGAGAGGCAATCCAGTTCTCACAAATGCCATGCTAAGTTTAATGTGTTGAGTCAAAATCTACAAATATCACAGCCTTGCTGCAAACAGCAATACAGCACTTTAAAACTCACGTAATGTTCTGTTAGATTGGATGATGAAAAGGAGTAATCACCAAGAGAACAACAGAAAGAAAGAAAAATATTAGCCAATCAGGTTAAGTGAGTGGAGATTAAAGAGAGTAGGTAATGAGTAGAGTCATTGCAGAAGTCAAAAATTTGTAAGGCCACCTTTGTCTACATCCCTGGACATGTCAGAGCACAGGGAAATGAAAGAGCGGACAGATTGGCTAGCTGCGCTATCGTTCAAGACGGTCAACCCATGGATCGGGCGGACATTATCAATGCCCTCTGAGATGTGGGATGGGCACAGGACTTCGACAACCATGAGTCCACATAACTCCTTCTGATGAAAGCGATGGGAGTTAAAGTGGGCATAGCCAGAAACAGGAAACTAAGTGGGCATATAAGAAGACTTATAAAAACACAGAACTGGAGTCATCAGTCGCTGGATACTGCAGGACTTGCTGAGGAGGGTATCTGAGCACCTATGGACATGTTCGGAGTGCAATGATGATGACCTGCAAATAACTCAATGGGGAAGGTAAACCCGCTACTAAAAAATGAGTGCTCTGGTCTAATGTGTTGGGTATTAGATATTACAGCTTGTTGTATAGCACAACAAAGTACAAATGCATGCACTAATTTGTCCAATTGTGGATGATTAACTCTTTCTGTATGTTTTGCCGCACTGTGCGCCATGACGATTTCAGCCGCATACGTTTCGCCGCATAGTGCACCACGCTCAATATGATTAGTGTGAATGCCATCACACCATATTCTTTGTACATGTCTTGTATCATCTTGATCATCGAGTCATCAATCTTTAACATCAAGTTAAATTTAGATTTACTAAAATCAGACAAGAAGCTGCAAGACAAATATAAAATCACAATTCAGAACCGGTACAATGCAATAGAGAAAATAGAAAGCATTGATGAACCGTGGGAAATGCTAAAAGAATCAATGCAACAAACATCAAAAGAGTTCATACCACCAGTGAGGACAAATTCAAGAAAGAAATGAATGACAGATGACATTTTGCAGCTAATGGATACAAGAAGAAGAAATAAAGAAAATAAAGATGAGTATAAGAGATTAACTAAAGAAACTGTAGTAAAATGCACTGAAGCAAAAGAAGCATGGCTAAAAGAGAGATGCAAAGAGATTGAAATGCAACAAAAAGGAGATGCTAAAGCTATATACAAACAAATTGAGGAATTAACTTGAAAAAAAAACGCAATCAAAAACTGGATGTTTAAGATCAAAGGAAGGAGAACTGTTGATTGATCAAGAAAACATAAGGGAACGATGGACAGAATACATTAAAGATCTTTATAATGATGAATGAATGGAAGTAAATATTAAGGATAATGGAGAAGGAAATACTCAGAGAAGTGGAAGACGCCAATATGAAAGCAGGCAAAGATCCTGGACCAGATAATATAACTAAAGAAGAGATTGAAGCCATGGGTGATTTTGGAATAGAAATAATAACAAAAATATTGAATGATATCTACAACAGTGGATATATACCAGACGACATGCTCAAATCAATATTCATAGCCCTACCAAAGAAATCGGGTGCAATTGAATGCGATGATCATCGTACAATAAGCCTTATGAGTCATATGACTAAGATATTAAGGGGTTAAGGCAAAGAAATGCAAGTGAATGCATAAAAATGCGAAGCTGCAGTAAAGCTGAATGCGAGGAAAAATTGAAAAAAAAGAAAAAAATGGTATGTTAGAAGCTTTACGTGATTAGTAGACGACACAGATTCGAACGACGTTTCGGCTCAATAGGCCTTCAGCAGGAATAAACAAACAACATACACACACAGATATGTGAATAAATAAAACTAATCCTACATAGCTAACTAGTAATGAAACATCAAAAACAAAATAATCGAAATATGTTGACTTCCCTGTGTGTCGTGGACAGTGGTCAGGCTATGAAAGGAATTTCTCACGGGTGTAGCTGTAATTTATACCCTGTGGTCAGAGGTGAAGGGTTCTAAAAATACACGAGTGGGGGGAACGCTGTCTAGGTACGTCGACTACAAAGGCACAGGCAATATCTGAAAGTATCTAAGGGCCCATAAATACATGTATACACACACACAGATGCGTGTATGCATATGTACACGTGCAAGAAGACGTGCACAAACTAATACATATCAACATACATATACACACACATACATGTGTATGCATACAAGCAAGAGCACATATACATGCATGTATATGCGTATACATATATATATATACCAATACCCGTGCCTATGAACACATACATGCATGTGCACATCCATACGGGGACAATCATATGTGTGGAAGGGTTCACACCAGGGTCAGTGTGCAAACTCGAAGGAGAAAGAATAGAACAGTAGATTGAGAGGTACTCAAAAGGCGGAAAGAGTGAGATGTATGAGAGTGGGGTGCAATAAAAACATATGAGGGGTAAGTAGCGCAGAAAAAAGGTATATAGGAGAACACCGAAGTGCCTCAACGGGGACTAGTGGAGAAGAACTAAGAATAGTGTGGCATAGTAGATAGACTAAAGAGCCCCAACATGGGTGGTAGAGAGGGCTATGCAAGAGGGAAGGAGCAGCCGAAAGGAAACTATGTGTATGAGTGTGATACATTCATGCCCCGTGGGGTCAGCGAACCATACTGGACTATGAGGCGATTTTCCAAAGTATATCGGCTGCGGTCGCCAGAGTGACAGAGGACAATACCAGTGACACGGATGTCGTCTTTGCCCTTGTGATCTGGGGAGTTGAAATGGGAAGACACTGGAGTGCCAGTATTCTGTTGGACATCTCGTAGATGTTCACAAAATCTTTCCGCTAATCTTCTACCAGACTCGCCAATATAGGTCATGTGGCATCGTTGGCATATAATGGCATAAATGATGTTGCGGGACACACATGTGAAGCCATGCTTGATCTCGAACCGTCCATTGGTCCATTGGAGAATAAGATCGAGTCAGTAGGGAGCACATAGGCACAGGTGATACAGTTACGACAAGGGGCCGTACCGAAGTGTTGAGGGTAGGAGCGAGGGAGATGGCTCCTAACCAGAATGTCACCCAAATTCCTGTCGCGCTTGAAAGCGATCATCGGGGGATCACTAAAAAGTAGACGGGTAGTGGGATCAGAGAGGAGAATGGAACGGTAGCGGTTGAGTATCCTCACAGCAGCTAAGTTGTGAGGATGATATGTGAGGGTGAGTATAGTTCTCTCAGAGGGGGGGGGGGGCGGTCGGAAGGAGTGAGTGCCTCGGGACGGGTGATAAGGAGGACCCGCTGGAGGGCAGACTGGAGGATCGAGTCTGGATAAAGCCGGCGGCTGAAGAAACCTAACATGAGGTGAGCCTGTCGGAGGAAATCTTTGTCATCCTGGCAGATGCGACGGAGACGCAATAACTGTGAGAATGGAATAGAGTCGCGACAAGAAGGTGAATGGGATGAAGTATAGAGAAGGTAGCAGTGGGCATCTGTGGGTTTATTTCAACTCCCCAGATCACAAGGACAAAGACGACATCCGTGTCACTGGTATTGTCCTCTGTCACTCTGGCGACCGCAGCCATATACTTTGGAAAATCGCCTCATAGTCAAGTATGGTTCGCTGACCCCACGGGGCATGAATGTATCACACTCATACACATAGTTTCCTTTCGGCTGCTCCTTCCCTCTTGCATAGCCCTCTCTACCACCCAAGTTGGGGGTCTTTAGTCTATCTACTATGCCACGCTATTCTTAGTTCTTCTCCACTAGTCCCCGTTGAGGCACTTCGGTGTTCTCCTATATACCTTTTTTCTGCGCTACTTACCCCTCATATGTTTTTATTGCACCCCACTCATACATCTCACTCTTTCCGCCTTTTGAATACCTGTCATTCCACTGTTCTATTCTTTCTCCTTCGAGTTTGCACACTGACCCCGGTGTGAACCCTTCCACACATATGATTGTCCCCGTATGGATGTGCACATGCATGTATGTGTTCATAGGCACGGGTATTGGTATATATATATGTATACGCATATACATGCATGTATATGTGCTCTTGCCTGTATGCATACACATGTATGTGTGTGTATATGTATGTGTATGTTGATATGTATTAGTTTGTGCACGTCTTCTTGCACGTGTACATATGCATACACGCATCTGTGTGTGTATATACATGTATTTATGGGCCCTTAGATACTTTCAGATATTGCCTGTGCCTTTGTAGTCGACGTACCTAGACAGCGTTCCCCCCACTCGTGTATTTTTAGAACCCTTCACCTCTGACCACAGGGTATAAATTACAGCTACACCCGTGAGAAATTCCTTTCATAGCCTGACCACTGTCCACGACACACAGGGAAGTCAACATATTTCGATTATTTTGTTTTTGATGTTTCATTACTAGTTAGCTATGTAGGATTAGTTTTATTTATTCACATATCTGTGTGTGTATGTTGTTTGTTTGTTCCTGCTGAAGGCCTATTGAGCCGAAACGTCGTTCGAATCTGTGTCGTCTACTAATCACGTAAAGCTTCTAACATACCATTTTTTCTTTTTTTTTCAATATTCCGACTAAGATATTACTAAGAATCATCATGCGAAGAGTGCAAAACAAAATCAGTCCAGAAATTAGTGATGAAAAGTGTGGTTTTGTTTAGAGATAAAGGAACAAGCAATGCCATTTATATCATAAGATCTTTAGTAGAAAGAGCCATAGAGGTGAAAACAGATCTATACCTATGTTTCATAGATTACACCAAGGCATTTGACAAAGTAAAGCACCAAGAAATAATCAAAATTTTAGAAAGCATAAACGTAGACAACAAAGATCTAAGAATAATGAAGAACATGTACTGGCAACAAACAGCGGCCATAAGAACTGGAAACCAATTGGGAATGTTTCAACAAATAAAACAGGGTGTTAGATAAGGTTGTGTGCTGTCACCAGATTTGTTTAATATTTAAGTGAGATTATTTTAAGATCCATAAGGGGCATGCCTGGAATAACAATTGGAGGTCATAACATAAATAATCTAAGGTATGTTGATGATATAGTCTTAGTCGCTAAGAGTGAAAATGAGTTTCAATAAATGTTGGACATTAAAGTGAAGGAAAGCAAAAAATAAAGGACTCAGCCTTAACAGCAAAAAGACAGAGGTAATGGTAACAACAAAGAAAAAGACATCACCTCAGTGCAAAATAAAGACAAGTGGAACAATATTAAAACAGGTAAATGAATTTAAATATTTGGGAACTTTGTTAACCTCAGACGAAAGACGCACAAAAGAGGTGAGATGCAGAAAGCTCAGGCAAAAGCAGCTTTCCAAAAAATGAAGAAGATACTATGCAATCCATTTTTGACAATAGAAACAAGAAAAAGAGTTCTTAAATGTTACGTAGAGCCAGTCTTAACATATGGATGTGAATCATGGACAATAAGACAACAGACAAGAAAATCACTTGAGTCTGTGGAAATGTGGTTTTACAGAAGAATGTCGAGAATACCATGGACAACTAAGAAGAGTAATGAAAACGTTCTGAGAGAAGATGTTCAGGTCAAAGCAAAAAGAGAACTAATTTCCAATATTAGGAAGAAACAATCACCATTTTTGGCCATGTAATGAGAAAAGAACAACTGGAATATATTGTAACAACTGGAAAGATTTAGGAACGAAGAGATAGAGGGAAGCAAAGAGAAAAAATAGCAGAGACAGCTTAAGAGAATGGCTTGGCAGAAGGTCAACAACAGCAATGATAAATAACTGCCGAGATCGAAAGTTGTGGAGAGACATGATCACCTACGCCTACAGGCCCGGTACTTGATGATGATGATCATCATCTTGATATTGGTGAAATTTAATACCTTCTTCAATTATCTAAAAATTCATATATAATATGTTATATGTTATATGTTATATAAATATGTAGATTAGTTCTTAAAATCAAGAAACATGTCTCTGAAATCTCTTCTGTTGCGTCGATAAAAAGCTTCTGTAAGGAAAGAGTTCAATAGGGTGATTATCTGGCAAGCACTTTAGAATAAGATGAACATATATATTTCTATTATACACCATTTAGCAGAAAGAGTGGCAAAACAGGCAATGACATCCTTATATGGATTAAGGTAACCTGTAGAAAACAACTTTCTGAGTTTACAGCAACTCTGCATTTGTCTACATCTTAATGCATTTTTATATCTCACCCCCTCACAGACATCTTATGCTTTCTTCAAAGTATTCTTCTTCTTCTATCCTTCCTCTATTGCCGTTGGCGTCGAGGTGAGATACAATATGCGATTCTCTGCTCTTCTGTTGGCCTCTTCTGGTGTTATCCCTCCTAGTGACTCAAGTATTCCCTGTATCCATCTCTTTCTCGGTCTTCCTCTTAATCCGGCGTTTTCGTAGCGTTTGTTTATGGCTCTTTGAGTTATTGTTAGTTCTTTTTGTCTTGTTATGTGGCTGAACCAATCTATCTGTTGCTTCTTTATGTATTCGATGGCTGGTTCAATTTCGAGTTTCTTCCTCAGGTCGGTGTTTCTTACTCTGTCCCTTAAGCTGTTTCCTGTCAATCCTGATACATTTCATTTCGATGGTCGTTATCTTTCTTATTGTTCTAGAGTCCAGCTTCCAATTCTGGCACTGATAGCACAGACTTGGTAGAAAAATTTATTTGTATATTGCCCTTTTTGCTTCCTTAGTTATTGCTTTGTTTTTCAATAGTGTTGATATTTGGCCTATAACTTGGCATGCTTTGTTACACCTTATATCTATTTCTGGCTCTTGTTTATTGTCTTGTGTTAACGTGCTACCCAGATATTTAAAATTATCTACTTACTTCAGAGTTGTATTATCTATTATGATGTTTAGTTTTTTCTTTGTTTCTCGCTATTGCAATTACTTCGGTTTTGCTTATGTCTTCAAAGTATTTAAGTGCTCAAATGATGAATAGGGGAGGGTTTTGAACATCAGCACCTCAACTAATGACACATGATGAGGATAACAAGAAATAAATGGTTAACTGTCTTAATCTTCTTATTATGTTCTTGACTAATGGTTCTCATTTCATGTCCTTAAAATGATGTTAAATTTAAATAGATGTGTAATCATTATCTGCAACATTCTGCGCCCTTCTAGAAAACACATATTCTTCAGCAAGGTATTTTTGGGTACCTTCATTTGGCTTACTTCTTTGCTTGGCCAGACTGGTTGGTCCAGTTCAAGGCCCACCATTGGGAGGTGCACTAAGGTTTTGATCAGTTTTGGGTCACTTATCCTGATGAAAACAGCAGAGATAACAGTCATTGAAACAGCAGAGATAACAGTCATAGAAACGGTAGAGATAACAGCTATAGAAACGGTAGAGATAACAGTTATAGAAACGGTAGAGATAACAGTCATAGAAACAGTAGAGATAACAGTCATAGAAATGGTAGAGATAACAGCAATAGAAACGGTAGAGATAACAGTCATAGAAACGGTAGAGATAACAGTCATGGAAACAGTAGAGATAACAGTCATAGAAACAGTAGAGATAACAGTCATAGAAACGGTAGAGATAACAGCTATAGAAACGGTAGAGATAACAGCTATAGAAACGGTAGAGATAACAGTCATAGAAACAGCAGAGGTAACAGTCATAGAAACAGCAGAGGTAACAGTCATAGAAACAGCAGATGTAACAGTCATAGAAACAGCAGAGTAATATGTTGAATATAATGGAAGACAGGGTTCGTGGACGACGCATCAGGTACAGATCAAGAAGAAGGTGGTTTCAGTGCACCAAGAAGACATTGAACGTGACAACAGAAGAGGTATGAGATCTGACTTGAGACATACATTCTTTCAGACGGGCTGTGGTGAATACAACAAAGGACATGCCACCTGAACACGATGCCAGCATGATTTATGTTACGGGACATTACTCATCTACCGAAGAACTTGAGACACTTAGGGATCGGCTGAGATCTAGTATTGCGTGCTAGACTGAATAAATCCAGTGTGTGTCACAACTTAAGAGGACTCATACACTGAATTTATCTGAATGAAGAAGAATACTGTCCTTATTATCCACACGCTGACACTTCAGCTTTATCCAATTAAAATGGTTATTTTCTGTCTCCTTAGATGACAGTTCATGAAAAAGCTGTCTGGTTTTGTACCGATATTGGTTAACATGACATTTACTGTAAAATGGAAAAGCCTGTACCATTTGCTCTTACATTTGTCTTCCTTGATCCTTGCTTTGAAATTGTTATAATTTGTAATGATGACATTTTAACTAAAACAAATTTTTCTAAGACAAAGCAAATACAGACATAACAAATACATCACATATCAAGAAAAGAAGACCCTCATCAGAGCTATAAGAAAGACTGACCAATAAAGAATAAAGAGACAACTATCAATACCTTGAACGAGCAGGATAAGTGATCCTACTCTGCCTCAAACCAGAACACAGTTAACTAAAAAGCAATTTAGCTGCTCAAACTGAGAAAAGTGCACATTTGTACAGGCAACATAGAAAACTGAACATATACTACAAATCAGGTTTTAAAGTAGTTACTGATGAAACACTGGCCAACAGTACAACAAGTAGCCAACAAAAGTACATCCATGCCAAGCTGTTTGGAAGCTTTGAAGAACTCTCGTACAGAACAGCATGCATCGAAACAAATACCAGATTAATTGTGTGGACACTATGAAATAAGAATGGTCACATTGAAGGAACAACTATCACCATCACGCAACATTAAAATAATTTACAACAGGTGCAGAGCCTCAAAACTTGGGCACAATAATATCAGTAGGCAGATGCACCACAGAAATAAAAAAAAAACAGAATAGCATTGGCCAAAGAAAGTATTTCAGAAAATGAAAAACATCTTGAGCAAGAAGTCTATGCCAATAGAAGTGCGAAAGAGTATTCATCGGAGCTATATAGCGCCAATTCTGACCTAAGGAAAATACATGAACAGTAGACAAACAAATGAAAAGACGATTAAAAGCCACAGAGATGAAATTTCTTTTAAAAAATGCTGAGAGTTTCCTGGACAGCCAAAAAAAAGACCAACGAGGAAATTCTCAGAGGCCAACACAAAAAGAGATATCCTTAAAACATCAGAAAGAAACAATCATTTCTCTGGCAGATCATGATAATAAGAAAGTTGGAATTCTTGGCTACAACTGGCAAAATACAGGAAAAGACAGATCACGGACGACAAACAGAAAGTATTAGTTAGATTGATGTCATGGCACGGTAAAAAATCAACAACAGAATTAATACGATGCACTGTGGACTATGTGTGAACATTGTGGACTGACATGATCGCCTAGCCTGCGCCAACCGGTATCACACATGATAATGATGAAACTGTAAACGGTCGAAAAGAGGAAACAGATATGGAACAACACGTTTCATTTACTGCTATATTTGTTTTTTTTTTCTAGACTCTTACTTTGAAACTATCATTTATACTAATTGTTTGTCTTGTCTTGACTTTTATTGTAGGAAATCTTTGATCCGTTGGACTTTTACAATGGTTTACTTTGTTCTTGGCTGTGAAATATGGAATATGTTGTGCTGTTAACAATTATTTGGCTTGACTTTTATTAAATCTTGATACATTATAAACAAAAATAACCTTGAGTGAGCTTCGAAATCTGTCAAGTAGTTGCTTTTATTTGGTAGAAATCATCATCATCAAGTACCGGGCCTAGTGGCGTAGGTGATCATGTCTCTCCACAACTTTAGATATCGGCAGCTATTTATCGTTTTTGTTGACCTTCTGCCAAGCCACTCTCTTAAGCTGTCTGTTATTTTTTTCTCTTTGCTTCCCTCTATCTCTTCGTTCCTCAATTTTTCCAGTTGTTACAATATATTCAAGTTGTTCTCTTCTCATTACATGGCCAAAAAATTATGATTGGCTCTTCCCAACATTGGTAATAAGCTTTCTTTTTGCGTTGACCTCTCTCAGAACCTCTCATTACTCTTCTTAGCTGTCTATGGTATTTTCAACATTCTTCTGTAAAACCACATTTCCACAGACTCAAGTGATTTTCTTGTCCGTTGTCCTATTGTCCATGACTCGCATCCATGTGTTAAGACTGTACGTAACATTTAAGAACTCTTTTTTTTTTGTTTCCACCGTCAAAAATGGATTGCATAGTATCTTCCTCATTTCTTGGAAAGCTGCGCTTGCCTGAGCCATTCTGCATCTCACCTCTTTTGTACATCTTCCGTCTGAGGTTAACAAACTTCCCAAATATTTAAATTCATTTACATGTTTTAATATTGTTCCACTTGTCTTTATTTTGCACTGAGGTGATGTCTTTTTCTTTGTTGTTACCATTACCTCTGTCTTTTTGCTATTAAGGCTGAGTCCTTTATTTTTTGCTTTCCTTCACTTTAATGTCCAACATTTCTTGTAACTCATTTTCACTCTTAGCGATTAAGACTGTATCATCAGCATACCTTAGATTATTTATATTATGACCTCCAATTGATATTCCAGGCATGCCCCTTATGGATCTTAAAATAATCTCACTATAAATATTAAACAAATCTGGTGACAACACACAACCTTGTCTAACACCCTGTTTTATTTGTTGAAACATTCCCAATTGGTTTCTAATTCTTATGGCTGCTGTTTGTTGACAGTACATGATCTTTATTATTCTTAGATCTTTGCTGTCTATGTTTATGCTTTCTAAAATGTTGATTATTTCTTGGTGCTTTACTTTGTCAAATGCCTTGGTGTAATCTATGAAACATAGGTATAGATCTGTTTTAACATATTTGGTAGAAATAATATCACAGAAAGCAGTTCATACTCATTTTTCATTGAAATTAGCATAGACTATTATTAAGAGCATTTTCCAATGGAATTAGCATATAATTTCCTTCATCATTTGTAATTGCAAGTCTGGATCTGTCATGCAGTCTCTTGTTAAGCCCTTTACTGCTGCGCTAGATGGCATGCTAAGGCTACCGACATTTGTCTTTGATGATTCATATCAATTGTAACGCAAGAATGACGCGCACGACTCCGCCACTGATCGGATTTACTTGTCATGCAAGAATTGATCACAGATTTATGTTCTATATAAATGCATTTGTAGGTTCATTGAGAATTTCAGTGATCCGTGGGTTAAAAAAAAAAGTAAAGTATCCCCGTCACGCCAAGTGGCGTATAGGGAATATGGTGTTAGTAAAAAAAAGTAAAGTACCCCCGTCATGCCAAGTGGCGTGTAGGGAAATATGGTGTTAGTGACCATACATTTTACAGACCTTCGGCACATGATTTTTTGGGGTAATGTGGTCGGTATTACGCCCGTGCCGCTTTACATTCCCAGGAAAAAAATCCTGTACCCGTTAAAGGCTGGGTGAACCCAGAAGCCGTCGGTTGGGATCGAACCCTACCTCTTGTCCTTTGTAGTCCAGTTCACTAACCACTGAGCTATCGCGGCTCAGTTACCCGTGGATACATAGGGTTATGTGAGTTTAAAATTCAGAAGAAAAAAAATATTTCCATTCTTGACACTAAAAGGAAATATATAGCTGCATTATGAGGTGCACGCTTTCTAATTGGTGCATCCGATTATTTTCGTCCGATTTTTTGTAAAAATTTATTGAATATACCAGTCACATCACAATATTCATGAGTTGCCTTTTACGTTGTCTTAATTACTGTAAAGCTGCAACCAGACCTATTATTTTCTGATAGTCTGATAAAGCAGACGAACGTCAGTTGTTGCTGGGTTAAGCCATGAATATGACACATTTACAATCTTATATTATTAATGATATATATTAAATCCAGCTTCTCACTGCAGCAAGACTAGACTGATTGATTCATTAAAGGCGACAAAAAACGACCCCACTATTCTACCTACATGTCGGCGTTCTAATTGGACAATACAAGTGTAGACATACAGTAGAAAAATATTATGGTTAAAAATTAAATATAATTTAAATAAAAACATAATTTAAAAGTAAAATTACTTAAAACACAATGAAAAATACATAATCCTTAACGTGTGCCTTCTGCCCTTTAATATCAACACTAACACTACAAGCGTTTATGGTATTCTCACTATCACTATAGTGAGTTACAGGAATCAACAGCATTTATTTGTCTTATCTTTCTGCTGCTTGTAGTTGTGTTTAACTACAAAGTTAATACACCCCCCCCCCAATTAAAATTTGTGTTAAGGTTGCTGGGTGGTCGAGAGGTAATAGTCGATCTCTAGACAAGCAAGAAGATCTTGAGTTCGAGTCCAGCCACAGCGGTGGGTTTCACTTCGTATCCGTGGTTCCATGGCGGTTTTACCCTCTCTTGATCTCTGAGCATTGACATTCTATATATAGGCCTCTCTGGGTGGTGAGATCCGATATCTAGGCCTCTCTGGGTGGTGAGATCCGATATCTAGGCCTCTCTGGGTGGTGAGATCCGATATCTAGGCCTCTCTGGGTGGTGAGATCCGATATCTAGGCCTCTCTGGGTAGTGAGATCCGATATCTAGGCCTCTCAGGGTGGTGAGATCCGATATCTAGGCCTCTCTGGGTAGTGAGATCCGATATCTAGGCCTCTCTGGGTGGTGAGATCCGATATCTAGGCCTCTCTGGGTAGTAAGATTCGACATCTAGGCCTCTCTGGGTAGTGAGATTCGACGTCTAGGCCTCTCTTGGTATTGGGATCAGATGTTCAGCCCTCTCTGGGTAGTGAGATCCGACGTCTAGGCCTCTCTGGGTATTGGGATCAGATGTTCAGCCCTCTCTGGGTAGTGAGATCCGACGTCTAGGCCTCTCTGGGTATTGGGATCAGATGTTCAGCCCTCTCTGGGTAGTGAGATCCGACGTCTAGGCCTCTCTGGGTATTGGGATCAGATGTTCAGCCCTCTCTGGGTAGTGAGATCCGACGTCTAGGCCTCTCTGGGTATTGGGATAAGATGTTCAGCCCTCTCTGGGTAGTGAGATACGATGTCTAAGCCCTCTCTGTTTAGTGAGATCCGATGCTTAAACCCTCTCTGGGATGTGAGATCCGATGCCTAAACCCTCTCTGGTTAGTGAGATCCGATGCCTAAACCCTCTCTGGGATGTGAGATCCGATGTCTAAACCCTCTCTGGTTAGTGAGATCCGATGCCTAAACCCTCTCTGGGATGTGAGATCCGATGTCTAAACCCTCTCTGGTTAGTGAGATCCGATGCCTAAACCCTCTCTGGGATGTGAGATCCGATGCCTAGAAAACCACACAAAAAAAACAGGAGGTCTCGTACACATCCCGCACAAGTTAAAGAAGCCTTGGCAGTTGGCAATCGAAAAGAGCAGGCCAAAAACGGCCCGCTGCCATGGAACAATTTATAGAAGAAAATCTGCTCAAAGAAAACTCTCGACGATTAAAAGACAAGGAGAGCACCTCTGATGTCGACGAACATGATGCCTGTATGGTGAGGGACACTTGAGCACACGACTGTCGGTTTGAAAAATTGGAAAACATGATATTGAGCAAACTTCAGTCTCTCAGGACTTCACTAGAGTTATGAAACTGACGTATGCAAACAAGTACAGGTTTTTTAATGAAACTTGCCGTTCTAGAGGATGAACTAATCCTGTCACACCAAGAACAAAACAATTTCCCAAATCAAGAACACATGTTCTTTTGCTGAAAGGAACTGAGCACCTCTTGTCGCGAACGGTTGCCCATAAACATGAGTGATACAGTCTGAAGACGAAGAAAAGAAAAGAAGTGATCTTATCTTGCTGTATTTGTTGAATTGTGTGTGGTTCAGATGACTGTGGGTCCATATATTCTTTACCAATTGTTGGACTAATTACAAAAGAGAAATGGTTTCTTGCGTGTCAAAATTTCTGCTGTTCTCTTTATTGGTCCCGAAGAAGGTATTTGTTTCGTTGTGGATAAACTGCGTATTGTTGTTTTGTTTGCCCAACATTTTGGGCTCTGTCACTGATTGTTTTTGTGACTGTTTTATCTCCTAGCACAATCACCATTCTTTGACGAGGTCGGGGGGGGGGGGGGGGGGGGGCGCCTTACCAGGTGGAGGTAATGCAAGATATTGTTTAGCTTTGATTAGCCGACCCAAACGCTGTTGGTAAGTGATAAGTCGTTGACTGTTATCAGTTTATGCGCCGTGTCTGGGTTCCAAACAATAGAATAATTACAAATAAGCCGGTGCGAGAGAGATATGCAGTACCATCCCACCAATCAGAATCTATGAACGACAACAAATTATGGAGGTACTGCCGGGAAGAAAAAAAAACCTGCTTCTCGTGACGCTGCTTTGACCACCTCTCTCGTTCTCTCGTCTGATTAAAAGTCTACAAAAGCACAGGCACTCACACGCAACCATCACATT
This sequence comes from Megaustenia siamemsis, assembly GCA_032433765.1. Taxonomy (NCBI): domain Eukaryota; kingdom Metazoa; phylum Mollusca; class Gastropoda; order Stylommatophora; family Ariophantidae; genus Megaustenia; species Megaustenia siamemsis. The sequence continues at coordinate 105,862,847 of JAVIAB010000092.1, forward strand.
TTAGACAGACAACATTAGTATTTTATCGAAAAAATAAAATATATTTGTTCAAGGACTCGGTAGTTTACCTCAAATTCAAATAACAGTATATGCTAACATAGGGACGGTTCCCAGATTTTAGACATCCTATACTTCAGTTCAAAATTCCAAAACTAATTTACTAAATAATAAACAGGCAGTTAAATTTATATTTGAGGAACCTAAGTTCTTTGAAAGAGCTTACTTCATAATTGCTAAAGATATATTTACATGATCGTTGCAGCCAGGTGAATTTATATATCTGATATATTATTCAACTATATGGTAATTAATGCAACAGAAAAAAGTGACAGTATTTGACAATATCCTTGCAAAAGCACAGAAAGGACATATTTTGCTAACTGCTGTTTCTACTCAGAGTTGGCTTCTAAAGAAGACGATAACACTGCAATAGTTATCGGCCGCTGCACAACAAAACAAGAGCGTATATAAAGTACAGTAAACTATCAATAGTAAATCTAAAATACAAAAAAAGTATTAATCTTATCTCAAGAATTAACATTCAGCAAAATACATTGTAGAGATCTAGTGTCTAAACGAGCAGTTCTAGCCAAACCCACAACAGATCAACATGAAGAACCTCACAGTCGCATCTGCTGTGATTCTCTTCACTATTTGCATATTCCTAAGACTTGGTGAGTATTTATATTTGTGAGAGAAAGACATTATTTTCCTTGGTTGTTTGTGGTTGCGGTAATACTCTCAATTAACATTGGAATTGATTATCCAATCTCTTAGTTGGTATTTTATGACTATTAAGTTTTCTTGACATCAGACTTTATAATCATAGACGTGCGCGTATAAAAATGAATAATTTGCTAAATGGAACACAAAGTTGCTATCTATCTATCTGTCTGTCTGTCTGTCTGTCTGTCTGTCTGTCTGTCTGTTGGTCTGTCTCTGTGTGTGTCTGTCTGTCTGTCCGTCCGTCCGTCCGTCCGTCCGTCCGTCTGTATGTCTGTCTGTCTGTCTGTCTGTCTGTCTGTCTGTCTGTCTGTCTGTCTGTCTGTCTGTCTGTCTGTCTATCTATCTATCTATTGACCTTTCGGGCCGGCTGCGGCCCATAGGGCGACCAAGATACTCCCTCTCTTATCTGAATTTTTGTTCTAGCAGTTTTCAATAAATTCTTCTTGGCGGCCGTTTCCGATTGTATCTAAGATGGAGGAATTATTTTTCTCCGGCTTGGTATAGAACTGTTGATCAGACAAGCCGCTATCGTAAAAACGATTGTGTTAATGAAACGTAGAAAGTTGCCATAACGATGATTTAAATCAAACACATAATAATGTCTTGTTGAGGTTGCAGTCCTAAGTGCGAACCTGGTTCGTGGATTGCTAGCGACAGAGTTTTCGGCTGTCATTAGAACTCATATTCTTCCCCTTTGACCTTTGACTGTTGACCATGGGTTGCAAAGTACACCAACCCTGCAAGACTTGCGTTACAACATCACAAATAAAGAGTAGTAGTTTCTGCCATTTTTCTACACGAAAGGAACATGATGATGATGATAATAAAGCAGTTTGTGATATAAATTATTTTCAAAAAAAAAAAAAAAGGGTTGGGGAACGTGTTCACAAAATAATTAAGCCGCAGAGTTTTAAAACAAAAAGGTAAACTCCCCTCCCCCCTCCCCTTTCTCTCTCTCTCTCTCTCTCTCTCTCTCTCTCTCTCTCTCTTCCTTGCTCGTCTTGTCTCCTCAAATTATGCGATCTGTTAAAGTTTAAAGCAAGAGTTATCCATTCTACGATAAGGCTACTTCTAGCTTACTGTGTGCATCCTCTTTATTTCTCACAACTGCGACCAGATGGGTAGATTGTGACAACTGTTTAGACTGCAGAAGTTCAATTTGAAACAAATAAAAAAAAAACTGCATGGACATGAGTCAACGCGCCAAGCATATTGGAATCGTATAACTGCAATTATCTGTAGTTATTGTTTCTATTGATATTATAGTCCGTTCAGAAATTCATAACCACACTTGAATTAGCTTTACGTGATAACCGTTTGTTATTTTGCTTTCAACTTTTGCATGTAATCTTATAATATTGATGTCGTTATAGAAATATTTTTTGCTCTGAGAAATTTGATCTAGTTTAAAAGTTTTCTTCTTTAGGCTATATTAAATTCACCCTGTTCGAATTTGACACCATTTTAGGATATATACATTAATTTGGTGCGGTCGTTCACGTAAAATAGTTTGGCTATTGCAGAAACACTAAGTTCAGGAAAATCCCGTGCACAAAACTGAATTGTTATTGAACGACATGACGCACCACGGCCTGGGCATTAATTACCGAAGGGAAGGCGTATCTTTATTAATTTTGTGAAGACTCAGTAGACAATTTGTTGACTTTAAATACCAACATTTATATCTAAATTACAATGAGTTTGAAATGCAAATTTATAACTATGCAAAAGGTTACTGTTTTACTATATCAGCACTTCCTTAGGGAATTCAAGATGGGACAAAGTGCCTACTGCATCAAATACAAAAGAGCAAATTAGGACATGGCTTGCGAATGAAAATGTCAAATTTGACGACACATATTTAAAACCCGAATTGTTACAACTTGTGAAGAATACGATTAAGAAAAAGGTGTACCATGTTGACAAAATCATTGAGAAATACGGCCACACTAATTGTAACCAATTGAATTCATGTTTGCAAATACACATAACGAACAACACCCACAATTAAGCACTATGTAGATACGCTTCTATAATCCGTTCAGATTCGTTTGCCTAGACATTAATTTATTTTTTTCAAAAACTTATTGTTCATTTGCATTGATCTTTTGAAGTTAGGTTTAGAATACTAATGTCGCTATAAAAATATTTTTTTATCAAAGAAATGTGATCCAGTTTCAAAGATGCCTTATTTAACCTATATTTAAAAAAAGTTAATCGATATTATAAACACCGGCGGGATTATGTAGATGCTTACATCTCACAGCTGATTCTTTAACATATAGGCATGACCTTCACGGCTGAATGCGCACCGTCCTAAAATAGTTATGTTTCCACTATAATTTTTTATAAAGAAATGTTACATATGAAATTTCCCGTTTAGCACAAAATGACATTTTAGCCGAAACCGGAAATTATGTGACGTCAAAATCACGGCCGTAGACTCGAGTTCGAGTCATAATTCAGAGGCAAATCTCAATATTTACAGAAAGGAGGCGGCACTATCCATATTATCTTCTGCAAGTCTATGTGAGAATGAATATAAAGGCAAAATATTTTACTGAGCATAACATTGCTATAAAGATTTATCAATACTTCTGCAGAGAGCGTAAAAAGGGACATCTTTATTGTTCTTTATCAAACCCTGAGAAGAGAACAATGCATATTTTAGGTTTGTGTAAACGTTCATTTGATCGAATAGTTAAAGGAAGCGGATATTTATTGCCAACAAATGCAAGAAAGCAAGGAAGGAAAGAAACGTTAGACAGTTTTGATAAGGACCTAGTAAAAAGAGAAATCTGTCGAATGTTTGATATAAGCGAAGAAGTGACACTTAGAAAGTTGAAGTTTTGGCTGAAAACTAACAACGACATTGAAATATCAAAAACTTCATTATGGAAAATATTAAGAAGTGCAGGCTTCACCTTTAGAAAGTATGCTGGTGGAAAAAACATTATTTGTGAGAAGCCACATCTAGTAGCTCTTAGAAGCAAGTATTTACGTGAAGTGAAGGAAATGCGCGAAAATGATTATGATATTGTTTATTTAGATGAAACTTGGATCATCGCTCATCATACAAATGAAAAGGAATGGCAGTTAGCAGATGGAAGTATTAAAAGATCAGTACCAAGCAGTAAAGGGCAACGTTTGATAGTTGCACATGCAGGTAGCAGACATAATGGGTTGTTGCAGAATGCTCATCTCGTTTTCATTTCAAAATCCATAGACAATAGAGACTACCACTCCGAAATGAATGGGCACATATTTAAAGACTCGATCGAGAAAAGTATCCTTCCAATATTAGATCGACCTTCTTGTCTGATAATGGACAATGCTTCATACCATAACGTAGTTAACGTAGAAGATAGAATCCCAACATCATCAAGTACAAAAGATGCAATCAAAACGTGGCTCATAAAAGAACACATACAAGTTAACGACAGCTTCTTGAAACCCGAATTGCTTAGCCTTGTAAAACAGACACAACGTACAAAGATATTTAAAATAGACAAGTTAATTCAAGAACATGGCCATAGATGTTTGAGACTACCTCCATATCATGCACACTTAAATCCTATAGAACTAGTTTGGGCAAAAGTTAAAGGACACGTAGCATATACAAATAAAACTTTCAAATTATGCGATGTTGAGACACTTACAAATCAGGCTCTATCAAATATAAATAAAGACTACTGGGTAAAATGTGAGGATCATGTGTTACGACAAGAAGAGGAATATTGGAAAAAGGATGGTTTGTTGTTTGTTCAGCCGAAAGCAGTAATCGACCTATTTGACTCGTCTGATTCTGAATGATCATTACTCTGATTAAGTCTACAGATAAATAGTTTGATTTGCAAAATTTCCTAGTTGATTTGTTAAACAGTTTATTGTTCAAGACCACCCAAGCAATCAAAAATATGTTATAAGCAAACCAACAACCATTACTTTGAATGGAAGCCTGCTTGAGTCAGTACAGAAGTTCAGCTATCTTGGATCCACTATTACAGCCACACTTTCCTTAGATGAGGAACTAAATGTACGTATTTGAAAGGCAGCGACAACATTTGGGAAACTCACACCAAGAGCATGGAACTATATCAAATTGACTCTACGAACAAAAGTTCTATATATAATTTAAAATTTGTATACTTGCCACCCAGTAAAATTTTATGGACACGCCTATGGGTCATCGTTGTACTAGATTACTGTAAAACATTTTGATTAGGGTCAAAATAATAGTTACATGGGCAAAGATCAAAGGAATTCGCCGCTTTAAGAAAACCGTTATAGCTAGACATCGAGTAACACATATGTTCTCGTGACATGGACATTTTAACACCGTATGCCAAAAATCATGTGAAATCATCAAGAACTTTTTGAATTATAAATCATAACATCTCGGCAAACGATTCTGAACGGACTATAGCTGGTGTATTGTCCGCCCTGAAAAAAAGAGGATACAATTGATCTGATATTAGGTTGAATTGTAGGTTTTATTCTTCCCCTTACCACGGTTTGTCTTTTCTCACAGATTCTCGCCACTGACTAGTCTGTTTCTAGAGTTTCCAATGAAAAGTTGCATTGACTTTTTGTTTAAATCGACATTGCAATAGTAACACAACTTCAATCTAACAAAAAGAAAGAAAAATATGCATAATCGTGGTTTTTTTTCTCCTTCTTTAGTGTTTGTTGTATGAACTATAATGAATATTATGTTTATCAACTATCTGTAGAATGTTATGCAGTAATCCTAAATAAAAATTTAAGAAATAAAAATTCAGGGTGATTACAAATCTTTAGTTCACAAATTCTCCACCTGCATCGGCATTGTACCGCTACGACTACACCGGCGCATGCGCATTCTCGTGTGTGAATTATCAGCCACGCAATATAAAAAATGATATAACACAATTGGTGAAACAAATATAAAATAAAACTGACCGTTGTCTTTCCATTACGATTTGAAGAGTTACGTTATTCCATCTCATGACATTATGACATTTCGAGACTATAAACATTTTTCAGTAAATCACTGCATGTGTATCTTTTTTTTAAAACATTAACATTTTTATCTCAGTCGATGGTGATTAACAAGAAAGGGACAAAACAGATGTTTCAGCTTTGAGCATGAGACAAGACTAGACAAATCAACGTTTTCAACTAAAATTATCTTCAACCGTGAACTAACAAAAACAAAAGAGTTTACGAAAAGTCCCAAAAAATCAAAACTGAAAATAAGACAACGGACGACCGCACATACTACTCCCAATACACAGAAACAGACTCGTCACATTAACGTGTGTTCAAAGAGATGTTACATTATCTTTATATTTATATTTATATTTAGAAACGTTTGTTTGTCCAGTTTTTCCTTCTCTGTAAAGTTTAATGATCCATTCTGCGTATGTTTATATTATTTTGTATGCCTACGCCCACACAAATGTTTATATAGAAATATTAACAAACAAACATAAAACTATCAGCCCTTTAAAACACCCAAGCATCTAGACGGATCAAGGTAGGTGGTCACAACATTCCATTCTGTGTTTATTAGCAGTAGTCAAAAGATCATCCTGTTCTCTGGTTGTTATATCCTTTTGTGAACTTTACCATTTGTGATACGATCTGGTCACCACCGTATAATGACAAGCAGAGAATTTCACTCGCAGAGAAAATGACTACCATCTTCGACTAGTATAGTCTTTGCCACCCTGAAGAGGGTATAGTCCGTTTAGTAATTTTAGCTCGCTAGACACAAATTAAAAACTGTTTGATTCATACTGGATCGGTCGCATTGCGGGGTGTTATTGCTCTTTGTTTTACATTTTCCAAATGTTAAAACTACTTTTCCTATTTGAATCTTTATTTTCAAATACTTATAAGATATATTTCTCGCAGCCTAAAAAGTTGTAAAAGTTTATCCTTTCTCGTTTCAACAGAAATAAAAATATACTAGATAATAATCTAAGGAGTATGGTTATCTTATTAGAGTGCAACTCTATGAGAGTCGATTGTCTGCCCTTAGTGCATTAGCAAACATAAAATGGGTAGAACAGACAGATAATCATGAGGTGAAAGTTATCAGCTACTCATGGCTAACTACAGGGTGTTTATAAAGTCTCACTACACTTGGTATCTAGGTCAATTTGAAAAAAAAATGTTTATGACGTCATCACAATATGTGCTCCCACTGTCAATAAAATTTGTTGAATAAGTTTATTGCTACTGCAAATGTGGAAGATGCTCCACGATCTGGTAGGCCTGCTGTGAATGATGAAATATGTTTAGATATCCAAGACAGAATCCTTAAAAGTCCAGACAAGTCATTAAGAAAACTGTCGCAACAAGTGAACTTACCATTGAGCACATATTGTGATGACGTCATAAACATTTTTTTCAAATTGACCTAGATACCAAGTGTAGTGAGACTTTATAAACACCCTATACTTGAGTCAGGATCATTGAACAACATTTGATTAATATCGTACCCCACATGCCCACCGTAATACTGGTAACATGTTGTCCGGTCACGTGACCATGAATTGAGAAGGAAGGTGAACCAGCTGCACAAAGAAATGTGCCTTTACATAATAAGAATGTTGAGAATATTATAAACTGCTGCAGATAGTAATGAAGACATTCTAAAAGAGGTCAAAGCAATAGGAAAACTTGTTCCATCATCAGGAGAAAACAATCATAATTGTTCGGTCATTTCATGAGAAGGGAATTCTTGATAAATCAATAACTTGAGTATATTGTGACAACAGGAAAAACCGTGGAAGAATAGAGAGATGGAAACAGCGAGAAAAGATACAAGATAATTAATAAGGTGGTTTGGTACGAGGTCAACAAAAGAAAATGATCAAAGACACATACATTTGTTTGAAAATGATGGGTGCTTTCCTCCTGACCCAGTAGCCTTTGGACATCCGACTTTCGACTTAATTATACAGGGTGTAAACAGTTACACTGTCTCCATACTATTCTTGACCTGGACCGAGACTAGCAAAGTAGGTAACGGACTATATGTCTCATGCCTCAGGACGTCTCGTCCAGCAGCAACAACTTCTTCACTTTTCTCTGTCTTTGACGTTGCCCGTCGTCTCGGAAGTTTCCATTCATTATTAATATTCAGTCATTATTAATATTCAGTCATTATTATTTGTCTCCAGACGAAATGACTGGAAACTACTATTCGTGCTGTTTCATCCTATAACTGTTTATCTGCAACGCAAGTATCCAGCCCTACCGTATCCGGGTGATCTTCTTCCTCTTCATTTCTCTTTCTCACTGATACCTGAAAGGTGTCGTGGTTTATATCATTTGTCGTTCTTGAGCTGCTCGAACTGTCTGAATTAGTGATTTTCCTTTGTTGTTACAGGTCTCTGTCACTGCATCTATCCATCTTCTTGTGGGTATTCCTCTTGGTCTTTTTCCATGCATTCTCGAGAAGAACGCCCTTGATGACGATATCCGAGAGATACTTTTCTTAATAGGAAAATACAGAAATACAATTTATTCCTGGGTTGTGTTTGTAACCCTGTGCCATAGTCACGAGTACACAAGCGTGAGAGACATCGACAATGGTAGCTACATTTTTAGGTAGCGTAGTTGGCCGTGTGCTGTAGCGTTTGTTTCTCGTGGCAAGGCGCTGTGTCGAGTAGTACGGGTTCGATCCTGCTTCGCGCTGTCTGTTGTTCTTTTTTTCCTCTTGTTGATTATTTATAATATTTTTTCCGAGTGTTGTAAACATACAGCTTCCCCTGAAGTGACTCGCTTTCTCCCCCACAGTAGGCATCTATTCCCCAGTCTGAATTTATCGTACCTTTCTCCCCCACAATAGGTATCTATTCCCCAGTCTGAATTTATCGTGCCTTTCTCCCCCACAATAGGCATCTATTCCCCAGTCTGATTGTATCGTGCCTTTCTCCCCCACAATAGGTACCTATTCCCCAGTCTAAATGTATCGTGCCTTTCTCCCCACAATAGGCATCTATTCCCCAGTCTAAATGTATCGTACCTTTCTCCCCCACAATAGGCATCTATTCCCCAGTCTAAATGTATCGTGCCTTTCTCTCCCACAATAGGCATCTATTCCCCAGTCTGAATGTATCGTGCCCTTCTCCCCCACAATAGGCACCTATTCCCCAGTCTGAATGTATCGTGCCCTTCTCCCCCACAATAGGCACCTATTCCCCAGTCTGAATGTATCGTGCCTTTCTCCCCCACAATAGGCATCTATTCCCCAGTCTGAATGTACCGTGCCTTTCTCTAGTTTTCAACCGAAGTTTACTGGATTACAATTGTTTGTCTAGCACAATGTCAGGTAGACGATTAAAACCCTGAACCTCATTGTAATATTAACATATATGTGTTTATATAGCAACTGTACTCTAACGATGTAACACGTCACTAAAGTAAGGCATGGCAAATCGATTAGCATATACATTATTTTACGAGTATACATTATTTTAATTAGATAATGACAGATCTAGTGCTGCGGAACTTGCGCGTCTGAGCTGGAACTGAGGCCATCTTCAATGATCTCGCTAGTGTATGGGGGACTGCTTCATACTGGGTCACGTGCTGAGGAAGAAATCTGAGCATTATTGAGTTGTCCGCTGTGCAATAAAGACGATCTATCGATTAAACTAAATTAATTCAATATAAAATTCAATAGAAATAACGAACACCGGCTAATTTATCTACTTTGGTAACTTGTGCCTTCTTTAATTACAATATCCATTTTGCATGGTTGTTTCCCTTGCATTAACACCAACGATTCAGTATATCTACTGTAGCAATAAAATGTTAAAAACAAGAAAGAAAAAAAATGGTAAACTATTACTATCATCCCAAAAGGTGAACCTTATCGGAAGCGCAAGTAAGAAATATCACAGCATGTGATTCAAAGCAATCATAAATTATCCACGAACACCGTTGTCTTTACATCACTCGAAAAAAAGACAAAAGAAAACAGAAAAAATGAGGTAGCCATAACCAAGATTCCAGCCCACGCTATTTGAAAAACGACATGCTCCTAGTGATATCTGCAATCTGCGCTAACAAAAACTGGTATATTATTACACAGGAAAGGTAATTTCGCTCAAAAAGGTCATCCACCCCAGTCCCGCATGCCTAGAAAACAGGGTGAACATCGGAAAGACAAACCATTGGTGGGAAAAAAAACTGGTGAAAAATGTGATCAAACTTGATATTTTTTTGTTTCAAATAAAGGTGACATAGGAAGCCATCACTTCCATTTAAAGTACACATGACGTTCGTGATATAATTTAATGTATCTAGATTGCGTGACGGCTGCATGATAGTGGCAACAATCAGGAATTCGTTTTGGGTAACACCGACATGTGGGACATGGTCTGAAATCGATCAATGACTCATACCTGAATGCTTCTCATCATCATCATCGCGTGCCTTCTCCGCAACGAAGGTTGGCTACCATGGATCGCCATTCTACTGTTTCTTGTTTTGATGGTGCAGGCTGTCATAGATTGACTTGTCCCATCTTTTGATGTTACTCGTCCATGTTAGTCTTGGTCTGCCTCTGCCTCTTTTACCTTGTATTTTCCTTCCAATATTACTTTTAGTAGGCTGTTGTGTCTTTTAACATGCACCAAAATTTTCATTTGTCTTGTCTTAATTGTATTTAGTAGTTCTCTTTTTATTTTCAGTTGTTTTAAAACTTCATCGTTTGTTTTCTTTTCTTTCCATCCAATTCTGCCTATTCCTCTATAAATCCACATTTCAAAGGCTTCAATTCTCTGTTCTGTTTTCTTGTCTAATGTCCATGTTTCTGCACCATACAGGAATATTGAGAAGATATACATTTTGCCATTCTTAGTTTCAGCCCTGTTGATATTTGTTTTGTTGTTAGTATATTTTTCATGGCATTAAAATTACTTTTTGCCATACCTATTCTTTTGTTTATTTCAATTTTGCATTTTCCATCATTGGTTATAGTATGTCCCAGGTATTGCTTCTATTAGACAACAATAGCTGATCAATGTGCTCATGCAACTCGCTATGGTGGGGCTGTGTTAATAGGCTAACAGGTCTGACCGACTTAGGTTTGCGTACATGACCTGCCAACAAAAAATAACATTTCTTGGGTAATAAGCTTACAGTTTCCGTTAGCTGAGAAATTTGTAGTGTCATGGCACTGTAGGAATCGAGATCATACTCAAAAAGGTATTTTTAAAAATCAAATTGAAGTTGTAAGTGTTGGGTTGAAAGGAGCAGTTATCGTAGCTTTCTGTAAATCCTAAAAACAAAGCAACAGCTTCCATTTAAAACTCTTTTAAAGGGCGGACGATCAAATAGAGAAAAAAGCAATAATAATACATACATACATACATACAATAATGAGCCGCGATAGCTCAGTGGTTAGTGAACTGGACTACAAAGGACAAGGGGTAGGGTTCGATCCCAACCGACGGCTTCTGGTTCACCCAGCCTTAAATGGGTACCGAATTTTTTTTTCTGGGAAAGTGAAGCGGCACGGGCGTAATACTGACCACATTACCCTAAAAATCATGTGCCGAAGGTCTGTACAATTTATGGTCACTAATACCATATTCCCTATACGCCACTTGGCGTGACGGGTACTTTACTTTTTTTTTTTTACTTAGAATAATAAATAAGAACGAAAAAGAATCCTTTTCCTGACAGACATGCTTCAGTTAATCTTATATGAGAACAGGTTTACTTAACATGTAGATTTAGTAGCAAAAACAACGGCTGTGAAGAGTGGAACACTCAGAACATACACTGTGCCAAGGTGAGATGATCTTGTTGCTAAGTACACCATCTGTGGACTAAGTACACCTACTGTAGGCTAAGTACATCTGTTGTGGACTAAGTACACCTGTTGTGGGCTAAGTACACCTGCTGTGAGCTAAGTACATCTGCTGTGGGCTAATTACACCTGCTGTAGGTTAAGTACATCTGCTGTGGGCTAAGTACACATGATGCGGACTAATTACACCTGCTGTAGGCTAAGTACATCTGTTGTGGGCTAAGTACACCTGATGTGGGCTAAGTACACCTACTGTGGGCTAAGTACACCTGCTGTAGGCTAAGTACATCTGTTGTGGGCTAAGTACACCTATTGTGGGCTAAGTACACCTGCTGTGGGCTAAGTACACCTGCTGTGGGCTAAGTACACTTGCTGTAGACTAAGTACACCTGCTGTAGGCTAAGTACATCTGCTGTAGGCTAAGTACACCTGCTGTAGACTAAGTACACCTGCTGTAGACTAAGTACACATGCTGTAGACTAAGTACACCTGCTGTAGGCTAAGTACATCTGCTGTAGGCTAAGTACACCTGCTGTAGACTAAGTACACCTGCTGTAGACTAAGTACACATGCTGTAGACTAAGTACACCTGCTGTAGGCTAAGTACATCTGCTGTAGACTAAGTACACCTGCTGTAGACTAAGTACATCTGCTGTAGGCTAAGTACACCTGCTGTAGACTAAGTACACCTGCTGTAGACTAAGTACACCTGCTGAAGACTAAGTACACCTGCTGTGGGCTAAGTACACCTGCTGTAGACTAAGTACACCTGCTGTAGACTAAGTACACCTGCTGTAGACTAAGTACACCTGCTGTAGACTAAGTACACCTGCTGTAGACTAAGTACACCTGCTGTAGACTAAGTACACCTGCTGTATACTAAGTACACCTGCTGTATACTAAGTACACCTGCTGTATACTAAGTACACCTGCTGTATACTAAGTACACCTGCTGTATACTAAGTACACTTGCTGTAGACTAAGTACACATGCTGTAGACTAAGTACACCTGCTGTAGACTAAGTACACCTGCTGTAGACTAAGTACACCTGCTGTATACTAAGTACACCTGCTGTATACTAAGTACACTTGCTGTAGACTAAGTACACCTGCTGTATACTAAGTACACCTGCTGTATACTAAGTACACTTGCTGTAGGCTAAGTACACCCGCTGTAGACTAAGTACACCTACTGTAGACTAAGTACACCTGCTGTAGACTAAGTACACCTGCTGTAGACTAAGTACACCTGCTGTAGACTAAGTACACCTGCTGTAGACTAAGTACACCTGCTGTAGACTAAGTACACCTGCTGTAGACTAAGTACACCTGCTGTAGACTAAGTACACCTGCTGTAGACTAAGTACACCTGCTGTAGACTAAGTACACCTGCTGTAGACTAAGTACACCTGCTGTAGGCTAAGTACACCTGCTGTGGGCTAAGTACACCTGCTGTGGGCTAAGTACACCTGCTGTGGGCTAAGTACACTTGCTGTATACTAAGTACACCTGCTGTAGGCTAAGTACACCTGCTGTGGGCTAAGTACACCTGCTGTAGACTAAGTACACCTGCTGTAGACTAAGTACACCTGCTGTATACTAAGTACACCTGCTGTATACTAAGTACACCTGCTGTAGACTAAGTACACCTGCTGTAGGCTAAGTACACCTGCTGTAGACTAAGTACACCTACTGTAGACTAAGTACACATGTGACTAAGTAACGTTAGGCTCAAATACTTCACACTTAATATCCAATGTTGTGGTTAAGTGTGGTTTAGTTCTGATAAGTTAAAATATCTCACAAACCAACGACTTTATTGATAATGAAAGTACATTTACCTGCAAAAAAAGTATTAATTTTATTTATAAAATGTATTGTGAATTATATTTTAATACGCTTTATTTCTATTATCGCTTCTACTTTCAGCTTCTGCCAATGATCTACTGCTGTCACGTTTACAGAGGGCACCAACTACTGAGCCAGGCGTGCCAGGAGACTTAATTTCTAGAAAGCGTATACGACTTGGAACTTTTCTTCAGAAACAGGCCAGCCTGCAGGAACAATACAACCGATACCTCAGTCCCACCACCAGCAACCAAGGTACCAACGCCGTTCTTCCAGTGGTGAACTTCACGAATATGGACGGCATTCTACTCAATATGCTTCGGAGACGACTGTTCAGCTAGAAAATGAAACATATATTTGTATTACATATTTATGCTAATTAAGTGATCTGTTAAAAATAAAAGGAACATTGCAATTTCAAATTAAATGTATTTTTTGTTTTTGTTTTTGACATTGCTGAACAACAAAGAGGTCAATGGCCAATGAGGTGTTTTGTAGAGGAATAACACAATCTAACCTCTCTCAGCCCTTTGCCACCTATCGCAGCATTTTTTTAAATCAAGCTTATCGCAGCCTTTTTTAAAATCAAGCTTATACCAACATTTTCTTAAATCAAGCCTATACCAACATTTTCTTAAATCAAGCCTATACCAACATTTTCTTAAATCAAGCCTATTGCAACATTTTCTTAAATCAAGTTTATCGCAACATTTTCTTAAATCAAGCCCATCGCAACATTTTCTTAAATCAAGCCTATTGCAACATTTTCTTAAATCAAGTCTATCGCAACATTTTCTTAAATCAAGCCTATACCAACATTTTCTTAAATCAAGTCTAGCGCAACATTTTCTTAAATCAAGCCTATTGCAACATTTCTTAAATCAAGCCCATCGCAACATTTTCTTAAATCAAGCCTATTGCAACATTTTCTTAAATCAAGCCCATCGCAACATTTTCTTAAATCAAGCCTTTTGCAACATTTTCTTAAATCAAGCCTATTGCAACATTTTCTTAAATCAAGCCTATTGCAACATTTTCTTAAATCAAGCCTATTGCAACATTTTCTTAAATCAAGTCTATTGCAACATTTTCTTAAATCAAGCCTATTGCAACATTTTCTTAAATCAAGCCTATTGCAACATTTTCTTAAATCAAGTCTATTGCAACATTTTCTTAAATCAAGTCTATTGCAACATTTTCTTAAATCAAGCCTATTGCAACATTTTCTTAAATCAAGCCTATTGCAACATTTTCTTAAATCAAGCCTATTGCAACATTTTCTTAAATCAAGTCTATTGCAACATTTTCTTAAATCAAGTCTATTGCAACATTTTCTTAAATCAAGCCTATTGCAACATTTTCTTAAATCAAGCCTATTGCAACATTTCTTAAATCAAGTCTATTGCAACATTTTCTTAAATCAAGTCTATTGCAACATTTTCTTAAATCAAGCCTATTGCAACATTTTCTTAAATCAAGCCTATTGCAACATTTTCTTAAATCAAGTCTATCGCAACATTTTCTTAAATCAAGCCTATACCATATATGTCTGCTTGCTTTATTATATGCCTGTTTGCTATTGATATGCTTTTACGTCATCTTCTGGAGTCATTGAAAAGCTTCTCATGATAATTTATATACAAAGAAACTCGATTATCCTAGATACTTGTGATTAGTCAGTAAAAGTTGTCGGAAATCAAAATAATCAATTACTTGCGCGAAGAGGGTGTGGGGGGGGGGGGGGGGGGGGGGGGGTGTTAAGAGTCAGCCTCTGAACAGGAAGATCCCGCGTTTAAATCTCACGCCAGGTGTTGAAGTTTTCCAAATCGGAATCCGTGGTTTCTTAGTGGTTTTACCCTCCCCTGATCTCAGGGTAGTGAGATTCGATGTTTAGTCCTCTAAAAAAACGACGAAAGTGGGTCACAGGCACAGTCGCGCACGTTAAAGAAACCTTGACAGCTGAAAGTCGAAAAGAGCAGGTAAAAATATAGAAGCTGTCCGAGCAAAAGTTGTTAAGCAAATCTAGGAATGTTGAAGACAGGGTTGTCAGGTCTAGAGGTTGTCAGGGTTGTCAGGACTAGAGGTTGTCCGGGTTGTCAGGACTAGAGGTTGTCAGGGTTGTCAGGACTAGAGGTTGTCAGGGTTGTCAGGTCTAGAGGTTGTCAGGGTTGTCAGAACTAGAGGTTGTCAGATTTGTCAGGTCTAGAGGTTGTCAGATTTGTCAGGTCTAGAGGTTGTCAGATTTGTCAGGTCTAGAGGTTGTCAGATTTGTCAGGTCTAGAGGTTGTCAGATTTGTCAGGACTAGAGTTTGTCAGATTTGTCAGGTCTAGAGGATGTCAGATTTGTCAGGACTAGAGTTTGTCAGATTTGTCAGGACTAGAGGTTGCCAGATTTGTCAGGTCTAGAGGTTGTCAGATTTGTCAGGTCTAGAGTTTGTCAGATTTGTCAGGTCTAGAGGTTGTCAGATTTGTCAGGACTAGAGTTTGTCAGATTTGTCAGGTCTAGAGGTTGTCAGATTTGTCAGGACTAGAGGTTGCCAGATTTGTCAGGACTAGAGGTTGTCAGATTTGTCAGGTCTAGAGGTTGTCAGATTTGTCAGGACTAGAGGTTGCCAGATTTGTCAGGTCTAGAGGTTGTCAGATTTGTCAGGACTAGAGGTTGTCAGATTTGTCAGGTCTAGAGGTTGTCAGATTTGTCAGGACTAGAGGTTGTCAGATTTGTCAGGTCTAGAGGTTGCCAGATTTGTCAGGTCTAGAGGTTGTCAGATTTGTCAGGACTAGAGGTTGTCAGATTTGTCAGGACTAGAGGTTGTCAGATTTGTCAGGACTAGAGGTTGCCAGATTTGTCAGGACTAGAGGTTGCCAGATTTGTCAGGACTAGAGGTTGTCAGATTTGTCAGGACTAGAGGTTGTCAGATTTGTCAGGACTAGAGGTTGCCAGATTTGTCAGGTCTAGAGGTTGCCAGATTTGTCAGGTCTAGAGGTTGTCAGATTTGTCAGGACTAGAGGTTGCCAGATTTGTCAGGTCTAGAGGTTGTCAGATTTGTCAGGACTAGAGGTTGTCAGATTTGTCAGGACTAGAGGTTGTCAGATTTGTCAGGTCTAGAGGTTGTCAGATTTGTCAGGTCTAGAGGTTGCCAGATTTGTCAGGTCTAGAGGTTGTCAGATTTGTCAGGACTAGAGGTTGTCAGATTTGTCAGGACTAGACGTGTAAATATCTCTGCGTTTTATCGAAACATAGCTACACTACATTTTAACTCCCATTTAAATGGTAAACACAAAGAGAAAGAAGCATTTACTAGCTATATGTAATAAAATAATTTTCTATGTGAATACATACAACTACATTGAAAGCATTACTTGCAACGTTTCTCATCACAAGCTTATACCTCCCATGTCAACACAACCTGCATCTCGACCTCCGAACATAGAAACGGTCTGCATTGCCTAGCAGTACCTGCTTATAATGTCTCGTTAACTAGTATTAGAACAATGCTGCACCGGCAAGATCTGAAAGCAATAGTTCTAATAGAAAGCGTAATTATCAAATAGATTTTCCTAATGCAAGACTCGACACAATCGATCTTGCACATTGTGAAAGCTTAATTACTTAATTCTTTTTGCGCCTTCTGGCACAAAAGGCCACCACTAGAGGTCTCCATTTTTGTCTGGTTTAAGCCAGCTTTGGCTGGCCCCCCGCGGCGCCCCCCCCCCCCCCCACCGCATGTGCAGCCATTTTCCTTCAGTCTTTTATCTGTTATTCCATATTTGTTTTATTTGGTCTTTCTCTGGTCCTCTTTACCTCTGAAGCCCAGCGAAGGTCTACTCTCAGTACAGGTGTCTGAGACATTATGAGATCATGACCTGTCTAGCGCCATATTCTTGTTATGACCTCAGTAGTGCATATATCTTTGTGACGATATTTGTGGTGAAATGTTTTGACAATGAATTCTCCTGTTTTGAAAAGGCTTCCGGTTTGATGCAGCTTGATTTAATAGCATTACACGATTGTGATCCATACAGTAGGATGCTTATCACAGTGGACTTCTATATACGGGTTGTAGTCTTCCAAATCTATCACTCAAATCAGTAATTTTAATGGCATGAAAAATATACTAACATCAAAACAAATAACACCAGGGCTAAAACTAAGAACACCAAAATGTTATATCTTCTCAACATTCTTGTATGATGCAGAAACATGGACATTAGGCAAAAAAAACAACAACAACAGAAAATCTAAATCTTTGAAATGTGGATTTATAGAAGAATAAGAAGAGGTGGATGGGATGAAAAGAAAACGAACAATGAAGTCTTTCAATAACTAAAAATGAAAAAAGAACTACTAAATACAATTCAAACATGACAAATTAGATTTTTGGAGCATGTTAAAAGACACAGTGAGAACTGGTTGGGCTAGACTGCAGTGGTTTGAGTTTCTTGGGAGGTCTATTCTAAGAAAACTCTGCCTCATTTTCGTGTCGTGGCATCCGGGTATAAGAGGTATTGAATGTATTAATAGACTTACCACTTTGGCTGATACTGAGTGCAGAAGGGCATGGACCGTTATTATATTCTGAATACTTTCAGGGATTGTGGGGAAAAAAACGACTCTAAAAATGACCCAGAATCATGAACAGACTACACGAATATGTCCAGGTGTGAGATACCAGACGCGAGTGCTAAGCAGAAATCCAATGAAGACTTATCTTCTTCTTCTTCTACTGCTTTTCTCTTTCACTGATACCTAAAGGTGTCGTGATGTATATCATTTGTCGTTCTTGTGCTGCTCGAATTGTCTGAATTAGTGATTTTCCTTTGTTGTTACATGTCTCTGTCACTGCATCTATCCATCTTCTTCTGGGTCTTCCTCTTGGTCTTTCCCATGCATTCTCGAGAAGAACGCCCTTGATGGTGATTGGTGAGGATTCATTCTGACGATGTGGCCGAACCATTTAAGTTGTTGTTGTTCTATATATTCTTGGCAGGGTTTTGTTCCTACCATTTTCTTATGGTTTCATTTGGTATTCTATCTCTTCTTGTGTTGTTTGTTACTTTTCTCAAGCATCGCATCTCACATGTATTGATCTTTCTTAAATGGGATTTAGAAAGGGTCCATGTTTGACTTTCATAGCACAAAGTTGGTATGAAGATGCTATTTATCATTTGTTGTTTAGCTGGCATAGAAATGTTTGGATGTCTTAACAATGGTGAAAGCTGGTATGTGACAGCATTTGCTTTTTGTATTCTCATGTCAATTTCTCTGTCTAGTTTCCATCTTCTGTGAACATTGCGCCTAAATACTTGAATTCCTCTACTTGTTTTATTTCTTTGTCTTTGATCCTGATGTTAATGGGTGTCTCAATTTGCTTATTCTTATAGCCTCTGTTTTTGCTGTGTTAATTTCATACTGTAGTTTGTGCAGCTTTTATCTAGAGATGTTAAATGCTGTTGTAGCAGGTTTTCATCCTCATATATTAGGCATTGGTCATCTGCGAAGAGTAGCTCATTGATGTTGGAGTTTTCTACCTCTATGTTATTATTTGATTTGTCCTTGTTGTTGGTTGTTTCCTGATTTATTTTGTCCATATATATGATGAAGAGGAGTGGTGAAGACTTACAACCACCACAATACCGGAATCGTTACTCGCTACACGTCGAGGTGTTTACAGGGTGTTTATAAAGTCGCCGTGGGATGATTTAGTTTTGAATTTACGTCACCGATTGATGAAATTTATTTCATGATATTCTGTGTCCACAATCCCGTCTGCCGCATAACACAACAAAGCCGTTGTTATGTTCACGGTTTCATGCTGAAAGGAAATGATGTTAAACATTGAAACCAGATAAATTTTGGTTGAACATGTCTTCCGTAATTGTGGCAAAATACTGATGAAGTAATCGACAAATTGTGGTGAAATTTCCAGACTCACAAGTCCCCTACCGTAACGCGGTTAGGAATTTGATTGGCAAGTTTTTTGCTACGGATAATGTGGTAGGGTCATGACAAAGAAATGCACATAAATGCATCAAAATGCGAAGCTGCAGTGAAGTTAATTGTGAGGGAAAAAAATTTAAAATATTTAAAATAAAAGAGGAAAAAAAAAAAGCGGTATGGTCAAAGCTTCGCGTAGCAAGTGAACAACACAAACCAGAACGACGTTTCGGCTCAGGAGGCCTTCAAATGGAACACATGTTTAGGCTGCTATTATTTTATTATACTTTTTATTCTTTTTTTCTTATATTTTCAATACATATTTGTAGGTGTGTTGTATATTTGTTCCTGTTGAAGGTCTACTGCGCAGAAACTTCGTTCTGGTTTGTGTTTCCCACTTGTTACGTGGAGCTTTGACCATACCGTTTTTTATATCTTTTATATATTTATCTATCTATCTATTGACCTTTCGAGCCGTAACCGGCCCATAGGGCGTAGACCAAGATACACCTTTCCTATATGAATTTTTGTTCTAGCAGTTTCTTTAAAGATATTTTATCAAATCTCGCCATCTGTCTCTGTTCTGTGCAAGCAGTTCTATCATTGAGGTATTATATATATATATATACAGTAATCCCTCAGTTATCGCGATTAATTGGGACCAGAACCGGCCGCGATAAGTGAAAAACCGCGAAGTAGTGAACCCTCTCATTTTTAACATACGTACATTTTTTGTGTATGTATAATGTCAATAAGTGTATATGAAACCATATAAGTGCATATGTTACCGCTAGAACATTAAAGAATAGTTTCAAACATGCAAATAAAATATTAATAGTATAAATAACATACATAAAATAATGTTGTTTTTTTTTAATAATAATTCCTCAATTTTGAATTTGTGAACAATCCGCGATGTACTGAGGCCGCGATAAATAACCGCGAAGTAGCGAGGGATGATTGTGTGTGTGTGTATATATATATATATATATATATATATATATATATATATATATATATATATATATATTTATTATTATTTTTTTTTATTTCTCCTCCGAATAGTGTAGCAGATGCATACCGTTCCTGGAAGACCTTTCAACTTCAAAAGACACAGTGCCTGATATCCAGACCATAATATTAATGAGGCCTAATAAATCTTTAAGGCGGTTGTCTCAACAGGTAAATAAGTACCGTCCACAAGGTTCTGAAGAGTAAGTTGCACTTCCGTCCTTACAGATTAACTGAATCGTCCGTCCTTACAGATTAACTGAATCGTGTCAACACCATGACAATGGAATTTGCCAATCCCGATTGAACTACTGCATGTGGTTTCACAACCCTATTTCTGAATAAGGTCATGAAGTCCTTGACGTGACTTTCTTCACTTGAGGCATGGTTTCGTCTCTCGGTTACGTCAACAGTCAAAACAATCGTGTGTGGAGCAGTAACAACTCCATGAATTACATCACGTGCCGCTTCATGATCAGAAAGTTGGAATGTGATGCGCCATAAGTCGTATGCAGATAATTGGGAAAACATTTTGCAATGCAACAATCAACGCAGAACGTTACCGTATTTTAATCCTGGAACCATTCATAGCCCACCGTACAGAGCGGGAAATCAAAGAAGCCTGGTTTCAGCAGTTTAGGGCAAGAGCACACACAACTGCGACATCACTTATTTAGAAAGCATATTTGCAAATCGCATTATTTCATGTTGAATATGCCCTGCACGTCTACCTGACCTAACTCCGCCTGACTATTATATGTGCGGTGCGCTGCAAGAAAGAGTTTATCTAAACAGTCAGTAAACAGCTAATGACATGAAGGCAGAAATAGTCACCCAGATCCAACAAATATCACCGGTTATTATCCAGAAGGTTTTCGAAAATACGAAGAGGTGAGTCAATAAAACGTTTGAGGCCCGCAGTGGGCATTTTGAACACATGCTGTAGACACAATTTCATCGTGCGAACAGCCACTTTACCCAAATACAAGTCTGCCAAGAGTGGTAGTGTCTAGATGAATAATAAAAATTTACGTTACAATTTCACATAATTTCAAATTCAAAATTTCAGCGATTTTATAAACACCCAGTAATCCACAAGAGATCTGAGCACTTATGGATTATCCTTTGTGCAATGAGGATGACCTGTGGACTAAACTAAAGCAAGCTAATCGACAGGTTTATGACGTCTTGAGTGCCAATGAATGACTCAAGTCAGAGATGATTAATGGAGACGATTGACGAAGTCTTCCAGTAGTGACACAACTACCCCCCGGTTTACTAGATGAGAGAGAGAGGGAGGAAGGGAGTGAGGGAGAATGAAAGAAAGGAAGGATTCTTTTTTTTGTGACAGTATTAGTGTAATTGCACATAAACTTTAGGTTTAATCCTCAAAGGTTATCACATTGAGATGGACAAACGCTCAGACGACGCGATTGTGTCTACACGCGTCTAGTTGGTCGCTAGTAGCGATAAAGTACGCTGTCGCCGTTTTGTTTACAAACCCTGTTTTTTTTTTTATGTTTAATAGTATTTTGCTAAAATACTTGCATACTCGAGACATGAGCACATTTGTGATTCACGTCATTTCAGCATAACGGAATGGAGGAAGAGTAGCCATCATGTGCGAAACAGAATCCGTTATTTTGAATGCATCCAATATACTCAAAGACTGTGTATTCGTGAACTGTGTCCAAAATGATCACAGCAATACGTTAGCAGACATTATGTATGAGAGAGAGAGCGAGAGAGAGATGTTCACGGAAAGATAAAGAGAAGCATTATTTACACACACACAGAGAGAGAGAGAGAGAGAGAGAGAGAGCATGTCACAGCAAGTTATACGGGAAACATTATTTACATAGAGAGAGAAAGAGAGAAATGTTTACAGGAAGAACAAAGAGAGAACGAAGACTTATCGATCCCGCTTGGATCGAACAGTTCACGTGACATCCCTGAGTGCGAGTTGGCGGAACGTTTCCAAGGATCTTGCCCTAGGCAACCGAATCAACAAATCATGGAGACATAAACCACATTTTCAAATACAAGAGGTAATAAATTCATGCGAGGAACTGTGTAGTACTTGACAGCCGTGGCATTTCCTTCTACTAGAATCTGGAAGAGTTCATTTTGTGCTAAATCTCTTTATTTTTGTCTCCCTTTCACATTTTCTTACTCCTTCTTACCATGTTGTTGTTGCTTCCCTTCCTACATTGTAGACATTGATATTATTAAGCAAATTTATTATTGATTTATTTCTCTCTTATTCTGCCAACATGTGAAGTGGAGCGTTGAGGACAGTTTGAGCTTTCTATCCCAGAACAAAAGTGTCAAACTGACAGTTGTCAGCCCATGCCAAATTTATTTTAGCTCATGACCAAACCCAGCCAAACTTCCACATGCGCGTATTTGAATTTTGAAGATAATTTGCTGAATCTGGTCACTGCTATATTCAGTTACTTTTAATTGATTGCACACAACAAACTAGTTGTGTGTATACAATTCTTTTTAAAGCCAAAAGGGGGAGAAATAGGGGCGGGTCCCTTTGTCCTTAAGCGGAGGTCATGTGACAGAGATCATTCAAATGTTATACTTAGCTTGACCACTAAGGCGAACCGAAAACAAAAGTATGGGATATTTGCAAGGAGATCAGAACCTCGACGTCATGATTGTTAGAACGATAAGTGTTGTGTCGACAACACACTGAACCTAGTTTGACCACTAAGAAACCGTAAACAAGTAGGGATATACATATTGAAAAATATGACGATCATCATTTTCAGGAGGACGTGATTTTCGGTCAATATGGTGGATAGGCGGCAGGAACCATTGAAGGCTATGTATGAAAGTGTTCCTTGTTGCAGTTTCCTCGTATTACAAGTCCGGCTTGCTGCAGGAGCTACTGAATTAGGTGCTCTGTGCACGCCTTGAGCTGTGTGTTTCATTCGTTTTGATCATGTTTCGATATTCCAATTGTTTAATTCGTATGCAGTGAAACCGGCGTCTTCCATAACTAAAGAACCAAAAGGTAGATCAGCACCTCAACGTCATGATTGTTAGAACGATAAGTGGTGTCGACAACACACTGAACCTAGTTTGACCACTAAGAAACCGTAAACAAGCAAGGAGATCAGCACCTCGACAGGTGTTATGATCTAACCAAAACTCGTTTGTGTATGACACGACCAATGACAGGAATAATCCTAGTAACAATGGTCGGGGTACATACTGACCCCACAGGGAGGCTGGGTGGTATAGAATAAGACATCGGCCTTTGGACAAGAGGGTCCCAGGTTCGAATCACATCACTGTCGATGGCAATTGTTCACTTCGAATCAGTAGTTTCTTCAAGGAAGATCTACCTCGGTTTTGGCGATGTCTATCTCTCTCAGATAACCTTAGTAACTTTAGATAACGTTACTTATTAACGGCAAAAAGGCAGGAGCCCTATGTGCATTCAAGTGTTCACTTAAGGAACCCTTGGTAATTTGAAATTGCAAAGAGTAGGCAAAAAATTATCGTAGCCCTGGTAAAACTGATATTTAAAAAGTCCCCACTTCTCCACACACACAAAAAAAAAACGTCAAAACTCCTGTTGATAAAAAATGAGAGAACCTCTGAAGTCGGAGAACATTTGCCTGTATGGCGAGAGACATCTGAGGACATGGCTGTCAGTGTGAACAATAGGGAAAAGTAATATTTTCTTAAATTTCAGTTCCTGTGAACTTCGTTAGAAATACAAGGCTGTCGTACGCAAACAAACAATAAAGATACTGAAAAAATGTGAGACATTTTCTAGTGCTTGAGACGGCATCTTGCATCACACGATACTAGAAACAAACCCCTAGATGATAAAACAAAACTAGTGAAAAAATAGTATATTCTTATTACAC
Organism: Megaustenia siamemsis; assembly: GCA_032433765.1. Taxonomy (NCBI): domain Eukaryota; kingdom Metazoa; phylum Mollusca; class Gastropoda; order Stylommatophora; family Ariophantidae; genus Megaustenia; species Megaustenia siamemsis. The sequence goes on from JAVIAB010000092.1 coordinate 105,887,073, forward strand.
ACGATTCAGAGATTATAGAATCTTACATGCGTAAGACATCGCTTGATGCTGATGGTAGAGACTCATAGCCGACGATTGGATGAATCAGAGCTGACGAAGACTCTGCGACCCCTTTTCTTGAGGCAATTCTGGAAATAGACAATTCAGATCACCTAGGATATTACAGATTAAAGAGAAAATGCACACTGACTCAAAATAATTTATTTAATTGGGGAACTCGTTGGTTTCGAGGCAAGACGCCTGGAGAGAGAGAGAGAGAGAGAGAGAGAGAGAGAGAGAGAGAGGTTGTGAGTTCATATCTCGGCTGCCATAGTTGTGATTTTTATTAATGATTTCTCTCTGCTGCAACCACCCCTGGTCTCAGCAGCTCGGCTCGGCTTGAAACGTAAATTACTCATCGATAAAAAAAAAAAATATGAGTACCTCCGAAGTCGGAGTTATCTGCCTGTGGGCGAGGGACCACTGTGTACAAGGCTGTCATGGAATAATGAATTAACCCACAAAATTCAGTTCCTAGAGTCTATGGACTTCGCCATATGTGAAAGCTGGTGAACGAAAAATAAATTAATTCGGATGTATTGAGCACACACTGATAAATTTCCCTTCTCGCTGGGAAACTGCTACACCACGTAACTACGTAATGGATATCATTCTCAGGACTAACAAATAAGAAGTGTGAATACGTCCAGACGACCATGAAGGTAGGGAGTAAAAAAAAAAAAGTAAAGTACTCCCGTCACGCCTTGTGGCGTATAGGAAAATATGGTGTTAGTGACCCTATATTTTAAGGACCTTCAGCACATGATTTTTGGGATAATGTGGTCGGTATTACACCCGTGCTGCTTTACTTTCCCCGAAAAAAAATCCGGTACCCATTTAAGACTAGGTGAACCCAGTAGCCGTCGGTTGGGATCGAACCTTAATGAAGGTAGGGAGACAGCGATTTATCGTTTTTGACAGTCAGAAAAATGTGGGGTAACAATTCAAACAATTAGATAAAGCAGCAATAGCCAAAGTAGAATGGTGCCACAAGAAAATAATTTAAATTGAAGGACAGAAAAAATGTGATAATCAGCAAAGAGAAAAAAAACAAATGGGATGGAACCTGCTACGTTTCCAGATTTTTTTTTTAATATGGTGTTTGTGATAATATTTGTACAGTCTATAGTTATACTCATGGGCAATATGGTTAGTTGGAGGCAGAGAGGAAGAGACGGGAAGAAATCATGTTGTAGCAGACATTTAAATGGCAGAAAAGAAAATGAAAGGTTGACAAAAATAATGGAGGTGTGGTAGTCAATAAATGATGTGTCGATAAATAGAAATATTGACAAACTTTGAATGGGAATCAAATAGATTGGCACCGCAATATAATGAATAACTAAAGAAAAAAAATTATATACACGAAAGAAAAAAAAAGTATGATTTTAAAAAATGGGAAAATTAATTAAATATGGCGAAAGAAAAAAAAAATGAGGTAGTTAAATCAAAGCCACCACCATTAAAAATATTATATCCGCCCTGGAATTATACTAGTTTCTAAAACTGTATGGAAGAAATCGTCACTTGTTTGTCTAAGAAAACCTTGCTATTTTGGAAAAAGCAGAGCATCAGATAGTGTTCAACATTTAGGCTTGTTTCTCTGCCTAATTTATGAACAATTATAAATTCAAGGCACGGTTGTTACCCCACAGATTAAACGGGCAAGTATCCTCCGCCACGCTAAAACTGCTTGTCAACCGTTTGAATAGAGATTATGGCGTGGTTAGAGAGAAGGGTATCGTTTGGCCAAATCCGAACATTCATGGCAACGTTACCAGCATTGGGAATCGAAATTTAAATATTTAGACTGTAAAAGACAATGATGGAAGGCATCGACTCAGTTTCTCCACTTTTTGTTTTATTTCGTTGAAACAGTCCCACAACATAGAATAGAGTAGCGACTCTATGGCTCCAACATTTGTTGTTATTGTATATATTAGTATTGACTCTATGGTACCATCGTTTGTTGTTATTCTATACTCTAACATCGACTCAACGGCACCAACTTTTGTTGTTATTCTATACTCTAACATCAACTCTATGGCTCCAACATTTGTTGTTACTCTATACTCATACATCAACTCTATGGCTCCAACTTTTGTTGTTATTCTATACTCTAACACCGACTCTATGGATCCAACTTTTGTTGTTATTCTATACTCTAACATCGACTTTATGGACCCGACTTGTCTGTTATTCTATACTCTAACATCGACTCTATGGATCCAACTTGTCTGTTATTCTATACTCTAACATCGACTCTATGGATCCAACTTGTCTGTTATTCTATACTCTAACATCGACTCTATGGATCCAACTTGTCTGTTATTCTAGATTCTAACACTAACTCCATCTTGCTCCACATTCTTTATTATTATTCTGTATGATGTTAGCTCTATTAACTCCACAGTCTCTATTATTCTTCTGTCTAACACTAACCCCATTAGCTCCACATTCTATATTATTATTCTGTCTAACACTAATCCCATTAGCTCCACATTCTATATTATTCTTCTGTCTAACACTAATCCCATTAGCTCCACATTCTATATTATTCTTCTGTCTAACACTAACCCCATTAGCTCCACATTCTCTATCATTCTTCTGTCTAACACTAACCCCATTAGCTCCACATTCTCTATCATTCTTCTGTCTAACACTAATCCCATTAGCTCCACATTCTCTATTATTATTCTGTCTAACACTAATCCCATTAGCTCCACATTCTCTATCATTCTTCTGTCTAACACTAACCCCATTAGCTCCACATTCTCTATTATTATTCTGTCTAACACTAACCCATTAGCTCCACATTCTATATTATTATTCTGTCTAACACTAATCCCATTAGCTCCACATTCTATATTATTCTTCTGTCTAACACTAATCCCATTAGCTCCACATTCTATATCATTCTTCTGTCTAACACAAATCCCATTAGCTCCACATTCTCTATTATTCTTCTGTCTAACACTAACCCCATTAGCTCCACATTCTATATTATTCTTCTAACACTAACCCCATTAGCTCTCAGTCTCTATTATTCTTCTGTCTAACACTAACCCCATTAGCTCCACATTCTATATTATTCTTCTGTCTAACACTATCCCCATTAGCTCCACATTCTATATTATTCTTCTGTCTAACACTAACCCCATTAGCTCCACATTGTCTATTATTCTTCTGTCTAATACTAACCCCATTAGCTCCACATTCTATATTATTCTTCTGTCTAACACTAACCCCATTAGCTCCACATTCTCTATTATTCTTCTGTCTAACACTAACCCCATTAGCTCCACATTCTATATTATTCTTCTGTCTATCACTAACCCCATTAGTTCCACATTCTCTATTATCTTCTGTCTAACACTAACCCCATTAGCTCCACATTCTATATTATTCTTCTGTCTAACACTAACCCCATTAGCTCCACATTCTCTATCATTCTTCTGTCTAACACTAACCCCATTAGCTCCACATTCCCTATTATTCTTCTGTCTAACACTAACCCCATTAGCTCCACATTCTCTATCATTCTTCTGTCTAACACTAACCCCATTAGCTCCACAGTCTCTATCATTCTTCTGTCTAATACTAACCCCAATAGCTCCACATTCTCTACTATTCTTCTGTCTAACACTAACCCCATTAGCCCCACATTCTCTATCATTCTTCTGTCTAATACTAACCCCATTAGCTCCACATTCTCCATCATTCTTCTGTCTAATACTAACCCCATTAGCTCGACATTCTCTATCATTCTTTTGTCTAACACTAACCCCATTAGCTCCACATTATCTATTATTCTTCTGTCTAACACTAACCCCATTAGCTCCACATTCTCTATCATTCTTCTGTCTAACACTAACCCCATTAGCTCCACATTCTATATTATTCTTCTGTCTAACACTAACCCCATTAGCTCCACATTCTCTATTATTCTTCTGTCTAACACTAACCCCATTAGCTCCACATTCTCTATCATTCTTCTGTCTAACACTAATCCCATTAGCTCCACATTCTCTATCATTCTTCTGTCTAACACTAATCCCATTAGCTCCACATTCTCTATCATTCTTCTGTCTAACACTAACCCCATTAGCTCCACATTCTCTATCATTCTTCTGTCTAACACTAATCCCATTAGCTCCACATTCTCTATCATTCTTCTGTCTAACACTAATCCCATTAGCTCCACATTCTCTATTATTATTCTGTCTAACACTAATCCCATTAGCTCCACATTCTCTATCATTCTTCTGTCTAACACTAACCCCATTAGCTCCACATTCTCTATTATTATTCTGTCTAACACTAACCCCATTAGCTCCACATTCTATATTATTATTCTGTCTAACACTAATCCCATTAGCTCCACATTCTATATTATTCTTCTGTCTAACACTAATCCCATTAGCTCCACATTCTATATCATTCTTCTGTCTAACACTAATCCCATTAGCTCCACATTCTCTATTATTCTTCTGTCTAACACTAACCCCATTAGCTCCACATTCTATATTATTCTTCTAACACTAACCCCATTAGCTCTTCAGTCTCTATTATTCTTCTGTCTAACACTAACCCATTAGCTCCACATTCTATATTATTCTTCTGTCTAACACTATCCCCATTAGCTCCACATTCTATATTATTCTTCTGTCTAACACTAACCCCATTAGCTCCACATTGTCTATTATTCTTCTGTCTAATACTAACCCCATTAGCTCCACATTCTATATTATTCTTGTCTAACACTAACCCCATTAGCTATACATTCTCTATTATTCTTCTGTCTAACGCTAACCCCATTAGCTCCACATTCTATATTATTCTTCTGTCTATCACTAACCCCATTAGTTCCACATTCTCTATTATTCTTCTGTCTAACACTAACCCCATTAGCTCCACATTCTATATTATTCTTCTGTCTAACACTAACCCCATTAGCTCCACATTCTCTATCATTCTTCTGTCTAACACTAACCCCATTAGCTCCACATTCCCTATTATTCTTCTGTCTAACACTAACCCCATTAGCTCCACATTCTCTATCATTCTTCTGTCTAACACTAACCCCATTAGCTCCACAGTCTCTATCATTCTTCTGTCTAATACTAACCCAATAGGTCCACATTCTCTACTATTCTTCTGTCTAACACTAACCCCATTAGCCCCACATTCTCTATCATTCTTCTGTCTAATACTAACCCCATTAGCTCCACATTCTCCATCATTCTTCTGTCTAATACTAACCCCATTAGCTCGACATTCTCTATCATTCTTTTGTCTAACACTAACCCCATTAGCTCCACATTATCTATTATTCTTCTGTCTAACACTAACCCCATTAGCTCCACATTCTCTATCATTCTTCTGTCTAACACTAACCCCATTAGCTCCACATTCTATATTATTCTTCTGTCTAACACTAACCCCATTAGCTCCACATTCTCTATTATTCTTCTGTCTAACACTAACCCCATTAGCTCCACATTCTCTATCATTCTTCTGTCTAACACTAATCCCATTAGCTCCACATTCTCTATCATTCTTCTGTCTAACACTAATCCCATTAGCTCCACATTCTCTAACATTCTTCTGTCTAACACTAACCCCATTAGCTCCACATTCTCTATCATTCTTCTGTCTAACACTAATCCCATTAGCTCCACATTCTCTATCATTCTTCTGTCTAACACTAATTCCATTAGCTCCACATTCTCTATTATTCTTCTGTCTAACACTAACCCCATTAGCTCCACATTCTCTATTATTCTTCTGTCTAACACTAACCCATTAGCTCCACATTCTCTATCATTCTTCTGTCTAACACTAATCCCATTAGCTCCACATTCTATATCATTCTTCTGTCTAACACTAATCCCATTAGCTCCACATTCTATATTATTCTTCTGTCTAACACTAATCCCATTAGCTCCACATTCTATATCATTCTTCTGTCTAACACTAATCCCATTAGCTCCACATTCTATATCATTCTTCTGTCTAACACTAATCCCATTAGCTCCACATTCTATATTATTATTCTTCTGTCTAACACTAACCCCATTAGCTCCACATTCTCTATCATTCTTCTGTCTAACACTAACCCCATTAGCTCCACATTTACTATTATTCTTCTGTCTAACACTAACCCCATTAGCTCCACATTATATTTTATTCTTCTGTCTAACACTAATCCCATTAGCTCCACATTCTCTATTATTCTTCTGTCTAACACTAACCCCATTAGCTCCACATTCACTATTATTCTTCTGTCTAACACTAATCCCATTAGCTCCACATTCTCTATTATTCTTCTGTCTAACACTAACCCCATTAGCTCCACATTCACTATCATTCTTCTGTCTAACACTAACCCCATTAGCTCCACATTCTATATTATTCTTCTGTCTAACACTAACCCCATTAGCTCCACATTCTCTATCATTCTTCTGTCTAACACTAACCCCATTAGCTCCACATTCACTATTATTCTTCTGTCTAACACTAACCCCATTAGCTCCACATTCTATATTATTCTTCTGTCTAACACTAATCCCATTAGCTCCACATTCACTATTATTCTTCTGTCTAACACTAACCCCGTTAGCTCCACATTCACTATTATTCTTCTGTCTAACACTAACCCATTAGCTCCACATTCTATATTATTCTTCTGTCTAACACTAATCCCATTAGCTCCACATTCACTATTATTCTTCTGTCTAACACTAATCCCATTAGCTCCACATTCTCTATTATTATTCTTCTGTCTAACACTAACCCCATTAGCTCCACATTCTCTATTATTATTCTTCTGTCTAACACTAACCCCATTAGCTCCACATTCTCTATTATTATTCTTCTGTCTAACACTAACCCCATTAGCTCCACATTCTCTATTATTATTCTTCTGTCTAACACTAATCCCATTAGCTCCACATTCTATATTATTCTTCTGTCTAACACTAATCCATTAGCTCCACATTCTATATTATTCTTCTGTCTAACACTAATCCCATTAGCTCCACATTCACTATTATTCTTCTGTCTAACACTAATCCCATTAGCTCCACATTCTCTATTATTCTTCTGTCTAACACTAATCCCATTAGCTCCACATTCACTATTATTCTTCTGTCTAACACTAATCCATTAGCTCCACATTCATTATTATTCTTCTGTCTAACACTAATCCCATTAGCTCCACATTCTCTATTATTATTCTTCTGTCTAACACTAACCCCATTAGCTCCACATTCTCTATTATTCTTCTGTCTAACACTAATCCCATTAGCTCCACATTCTCTATTATTATTCTTCTGTCTAACACTAATCCCATTAGCTCCACATTCTCTATTATATTCTTCTGTCTAACACTAATCCCATTAGCTCCACATTCTATATTATTCTTCTGTCTAACACTAATCCCATTAGCTCCACATTCTACATTATTCTTCTGTCTAACACTAATCCCATTAGCTCCACATTCACTATTATTCTTCTGTCTAACACTAATCCCATTAGCTCCACATTCTATATTATTCTTCTGTCTAACACTAATCCCATTAGCTCCACATTCACTATTATTCTTCTGTCTAACACTAATCCCATTAGCTCCACATTCTCTATTATTATTCTTCTGTCTAACACTAATCCCATTAGCTCCACATTCACTATTATTCTTCTGTCTAACACTAACCCCATTAGCTCCACATTCTCTATTATTATTCTTCTGTCTAACACTAATCCCATTAGCTCCACATTCTATATTATTCTTCTGTCTAACACTAATCCCATTAGCTCCACATTCTATATTATTATTCTTCTGTCTAACACTAACCCCATTAGCTCCACATTCTATATTATTCTTCTGTCTAACACTAATCCCATTAGCTCCACATTCTATATTATTCTTCTGTCTAACACTAATCCCATTAGCTCCACATTCTATATTATTCTTCTGTCTAACACTAATCCCATTAGCTCCACATTCTATATTATTCTTCTGTCTAACACTAATCCCATTAGCTCCACATTCTATATTATTCTTCTGTCTAACACTAATCCCATTAGCTCCACATTCTACATTATTATTCTTCTGTCTAACACTAATCCCATTAGCTCCACATTCTACATTATTCTTCTGTCTAACACTAATCCCATTAGCTCCACATTCTACATTATTATTCTTCTGTCTAACACTAATCCCATTAGCTCCACATTCTATATTATTCTTCTGTCTAACACTAATCCCATTAGCCCCACATTCTCTATTATTATTCTTCTGTCTAACACTAATCCCATTAGCTCCACATTCTCTATTATTATTCTTCTGTCTAACACTAATCCCATTAGCTCCACATTCTACATTATTCTTCTAACACTAAATTAAGAAACCCGACTCTGACTCCTTGTTATTTTCTGATGACTGATTGCATTTCCTCCGTCACGAACAAATCCACAAACCTGCGTTTAAGTAGTTGTCTAGAGAATGAAAATTAAGACATTTATCAAGTCGGACTGTCATTCTATGATTCGCTTCACAGCGTTCTGTCTTCTAACTCTAAGGTTGTTTAATAATCCTGTTGTCGTTTCCAACCAAATCATTCTCTTAAATAGTCTGATTCACTGCTTTCCTCTTCTGTTTCTTCTTTCATTTTTTGTCATTGATCACAATATATTATATCCTTTTACTTCACTTTCATCATCATCGCTACTAGATTCTGTGCCCAAAGATTTGGCGATCGTTTCTCTTCATTTCTACATATACCAATACTTCTTATCAATTCCACTGTTAATTTCTTTCTGTGCCAAAGTTGCTAAATTGTGTAGCATTTCTATCGTTGCTTTCCCCATGTCTCTTTTTACCTGAGCTTTTCCTATTGTCATAAAAGATTCTAGTTTTCCTCTTCGCAGTTCACATGTCTAGAAAGTGAACGATCTTTTTCTGACAGAATTGTAAAAATCTCTTTGTATTCTTGACTTTCTCCAAACTTCTTTATTGCTCTTTACGTGGCCACATATAAAGGTTGCTTCCTCCTGATGTTCGAAATATGCTTTGTATTTTACTTTGGTCTCTTTTGAAAAATTAACTTTACTCTTTTTAGATCTATATTATTCTCACTGTGACCACCAACGGCTTACTTGTCTGCTGCCCGATGATACTGGATTCCCTTTCATATATCAAGAGCGATATTACGCTGCACTGAAATCTAAATATCAATCAAAGCCTTTTTATACCTTTCTTTTTAGCAAAAGCTACGGACATTGTCTCTCTATCCATCCCTAATCTTGGACATTTACTCTACTTTAAAAGATTGGACGATCAACATTTTCGGGAGAACGTTAACTTCCGGTCAATATGGCGGATAGACGACATGAACCATTATAGGCTGTGTCTGAAAAGTATTCCTTTTGCAGTTTCCTCATATTCCAAGTCCGGCTTGATGTAGGAGCTACTGAGTTAAGTGCTCTGTGCACACCATGAGCTGTGCGTTTCATCCGTTTTGATCGTTTTTCGATATTCTGATTACTTGCGATGAATGATGATATCGTATTAGGGGAACAGATGGCTGTGTTCACTTTATGTGCAGTTTCGCCTTATGTCTTTTGGCGTGTGCTGAGACTGCTATGATGGGTACTGCAGCCACCTTTCTTTGTTTGGGGATGAGATATTAATTCGGATGATTCCACTGGCACGGGCGGTTGAACAATCATGGATTGTAATTCGTTTGCAGTGATACCGAGGCCTTCAATAACCATAACCAGATTCTACTTCATTTTCTGTATAGCCATGTTCTTGAGGGTTTTCCACTACTTCTCTTCTCCGTGCATTTCTGTGCCTTCCCTGCTTCTTCTTTCCATGTGGATTCCTTGACAGTGCCTGTTTGAAAGCTAAACATACAGCAGTTATAATCAAACTACATATATATTTAACAGCACACGGGAAAATACACTAACAAACGAAAGTACACAGATAATTATTGACCTTTTAACCAGAAACGAAAGTGAAGACAACAATAATGCTTTGCTACTTGACATTCTTTGTCCGCGAAACTTGCTACCAGTATACAATAACGTGCAGACCCGCTGTAAAGATGAATTCTTTTTTCACGTGAGACCGTATATATAGAAATACAAAGTAAGCAAATTTTAAAGAAAAAGTGTGACAATTAATACATAATTAATTAATTTAAAAAAAAAAACGAAGCGTACTTGTTTGGCCGAGACGACAGATCGATGCATTGCCTGTGCTGCAAGTGTGTTTCATCTACCTATCGATCAGATTACTGAAGTTACGCCAGAAAAATACTGTTTTGTTGGAGTCGTATCGACCAATGGTTACTGCTTCTAGTCTGGCAGGGGCGTGGATACGCTCTGATGATTTTTGTTGTTGAGGGGAGGGGGAAGGAGGGAATTTAATAAGAAATTGAATTTGTGAATGTGTCATTAAACATAATGTGCACATAAATAAAAGGGAATATAAATAAAATGGAATATAAATACAAGAGAATATAATTAAAAGGGAGTATAAATACAAGGTAATATAAATGCAATGGAATATAAATTTAAATGAAAATAAATAAAGGGAATATAATTAAAAGGAGGAAAAAGTATGCTGGCAAGGCAGTAAGAATGACTGTGACGAATGAGAGAAAGGGAGATTTGCAAAAATACAATAGAAAAATATACAAATCCTTCTCTGTGTGTGTTTGTGATAGAGAGAAAAAAAAGTGTGAGGGGAGAGATTTAGGTACAGAGATAAATATTGACTCTCAGAAGAATTAGATAAAGAGTAACGACTCACAGCTTGATATAGATTGAATTAAGTACATATTGAGAGAGAACTGGGCAAGAGAATACAATGAGTGAGGATGAGCGAAAGAGTGGTAATGAGACAGAGCTAACAAGTGAAGAAGGGAGAGTGGGGGCCATGGAAGGATAAAATCGCATCTAACTAAATATTATAAACATCCAGTTAAAAATGAGTAATAGAAAACTCTTTAATTAGAGCTTAGCAACATCATCATCATCAAATACCGGGCCTGCTGGCGTAGGTGATCATGTCCGTCCACAATTTTCGACCTCGACAGTTATTTATCATTTCTGTTGTTGACTTTCTGCCAAGCCATTCTCTTAAGCTGTCTGGTATTTTTTCACTTTGCTTTCCTGTATTTCTTCGTCTCTCAATTTTTTCCAGTTGTTACAACATATTCCAGTTGTTCTCTTCTCATTACATGGCCAAAAATGATTTAGCAACATAAGAACTATATATTTTATACTTCATCCTGCTGCTAACAACTATCGCTACGGTCTATTTCCAATCTTTGTTGTGTGCTGGGGTTTAACCCATGAGACTAGAAAAAAGAACCACTTGTCGAGTGCGGTCGCCGCGAGGTGTTCAGGTCAGAGTTTTAAATATTAACATTTTTTTAAAAAGTTCCAGTTTAGAATCTGCGCTTACCCTATTTTAGGAGAACGACAGTACCCTCCCCTGATTTCTGTAGAAATCTAAAGTATGAACATAGGCGGATCACGTGTAAGTGCTTTCCCAGTATCTAACTTAATAAATGCGTTTGACTATTCATTATTTTTGTGATTTTCTTCACTACTTTGTTTTCTATTTACATTTTCACCCAACTTGAAGTTTGATTGAAACATCTTGCCTCTTCCAACCGCGCACTTCCATATAGCCGGTCAGTGGCTTATTGAGAGAAGTAAGTTCCCTCCTCTGCCTTGCTGAAGAATATTGTTTTAGTGACCATCTAGACTGTGAACGGTGAACAGCGTAAAAAAATAGTAATAATGGGGCAGAAATATCAGACTTTCGGCTTTTTATAGTAAATGAGAAATAAAGAAACAAAACCATGCGACACGTAATAGATCAGTTTACAAAAAAAAAAAAAAAACTTTCTATTAAATATTAATTTTCAGTTGTAAGGTAATATCTACAGCGTGCTATTTTGACTGCACTTTCGGTTAATATGGCTGCTGGGCGATACGAATCGTCGAAGCACTGTTTGAAAACAAATTCTGTATTGCAGTTTCCTCATATTCCAAGTCCGGCTTGCTACTGAGTTTAGTGCTCTGTACACACCACGTGGTTCGATCCCAACCGACGGCTTCCGGGTTCACCCAGCCTTAAATGGGTACCGGATTTTTTTATGGAAAAGTAGAGCGGCACGGGCGTAATACCGACAACATTACCCCAAAAATCATGTGCCGAAGGTCTGTAAAATTTATGGTCACTAACACCATATTCCCTATACGCCACTTGGCGTGACGGGGGCTATTTACCTTTTTTTTACACACCACGCGCTGTGTATTTCATCCGGATCCTGTTTCGATATTCCGATTGCTTACGATGAATGATGATATCATGTGACGAAGGACAGTTTGGCTGTGTTCACTGCGGTTACACCTTATGATTTTTGGCGTGTGTTGTAACTGCTATGATGGTGACTGCAGCTGCTTTTCTTTGTTTGGATCCTTGTTTGGATGAGATGTTAATTCTGATAATTCCACTGGCACAGGCAGTTAAACTATTATAGATTTCAATTCGCTTACAGCGATACCGGGCCTTTGACTAATTACAACTACAACTATTGTTTTCATCTGTTGATGGTTGCTCCTATTTCTCGTTCGCACTATTAAGACGGTTAAGTGGGTGCAGTTGCATTATGTCGATGGTTAGAGGTCTATATTGTCTCCTTCACCTTCGATTGTCGTTATGACAATTGATTTTTTGTCTTGTCTAACACGAAAGAACATGAAATGGGTAAAAGTTGTATTACGTTTTAGCGCAAAGTCTGTTTCATTTATCCCATGACAGCCAGAAATGTATTTTATTGCATTAATTTATTCACTTCTGCATTTTCTTTTCGACTTCTCATATACTCAATTTATCAGACTAGCTAATATGTTGCAAGAACCACCACGGAGAGGTGGAGAATCATCTAGTTTAATTCTAGTTCACATATTCTGATGTTACATTTTGTCTTGCTGACAATTTCGTATAGAAATTGCCTTGATGATAATCTAACAAAAGTGAATTTCACTTTCATTTTTTGGATGGGAATTGCGATCTAATAAACTTGGGTGACTTAGTCTGAGGTTGAACAGATCGTGCCTTACCAAGAAGTTGACAAAAACCACCAAGACAACAACTACAGCTTATTCACAGAATGTGTTCATTCTAATAAAAGTGTGTGTTTTTTTAAGCGTGTGACTTCTTCCCATCTTTGTTTAATTCTCAAAAAAAGTGAAGCATGCCCATAGCTTCATTACCAAATAGAGAATACGGTTCAGTGTCAATGTATCTTTTAATAAAAAATATGCCTTTTATTTTTATTAGGTGCAATATTATTCAAACGTTTCCACTTTTACTGTAAATCGTTCTAAATTAGTAATAATACTTGCTTTAAACTGTCACTCAAACTTTTGTTTACAAATTGAGAAAAAGTAAAAAAAAGTAAAGTACCCCCGTCACGCCAAGTGGCGTATAGGGAAAAATATGGTGTTAGTGACCCTATATTTTACAGACCTTCAGCACATGATTTTCGGGGTAATGTGGTCAGTATTACGCCCGTGCTGCTTTACTTTCTCAGAAAAAAATCCGGTACCCATTTAACGCTGGGTGAACCCGGAAGCCGTCGGTTGGGATTCCGGTTTGGATTTCCTGTTCTGCCCTGGGGTGCTAAATTACTGCACTGCGCCGCTGCATCAAATTAGATGCAGAGCAAGTAATTAATTAAACAAGTAATTTTTCTAAAAAAAAAAAAAACTCTGAGCTAAGGATTAACATTAATTTTAAAAAAAAACTATGAGAAATTTATTGCAGCATTATCACATGTGTGGAGTCTGTCTTGCGATAACCGAGTGGCTGGAAATAAATCCCGAAAGCCAATGCAGTTGGCACGCAATATACAGGCTAGTTGTTTTTCATCGCAGACACATGGAACCCATTATTTCCTACGGAGAGTCGACCGACGACTACTTACTTCACATAGGATCGAGTTAATCTTTTCAGTGATTCCGGTGTACAAATAAGTACAAGGACAATTAAGATATATGTCTAGTCTAAAGTTAATAACCAAGACTGACGCTATTTGAATCACCCATAGACATGCCGACTATAATGGACACACCACTATATCCGGTCTAAAACGTGATGCTTACCCCATCACTCCTTCCCTACACATATCTGTAGGCTTGTTACCATCTATTAAGTTTTCACAAGTGATATATATAACGAAAAAATGAAACATTAATGGGAATCAAATTTATTTGTATAATGCACATATGAATCTTGAGAAAATATGCCTGCATGGCGAGGAACACCTACTCACACCAATAACAGTCTCGGGTGCATTGTTGAACAAAACTAATACAGATACAAAGTTCTATCCTTAAAAAAAACCAGCTCACAACACTACAGGGATTTTACCACAGCTTCAAAGCCGGTAAAACCAGACAAACATAGGAACAAACAATAAACAATAAACAAACAAAAAAAAAAGCAATGCACATTTCGTCCGTTTAACTACCGCGCCCTGACCACGAGAAAAGAAATGAGCATGCCGCACATGTAAGAGACGACTAAGGATGTGGTGTCAAGGGCTATCGAGTTCGTCATCTGACCTGAAATTATGTGCAGTGCTTTCGCTAGTTGCTTCATTCTAAGGAACAGCTCAGGAGAAGATCTGAGCACTATGGGGCCGTCCGTTGTGCAATGAAGACGTTATGTTTCACTAAATTAAACTAAACAGGGCATGATTTACGTATAACAATTAATTGTTATTTAATTCTTGCAAGTAGCAATAAGCTAGTGGTTTATTCATTATTTTCCTCGTCAAAAAAAATGTTATCCTCTTATTAATTTTTTTTTTTAATGAAAGGTATTATCCTCTTATTGTAAGACAAGCCGTCGTGTCGGTGTTGCGCAATTGGAACCAGACTTGCTAAAGACTTTCCATAGTAAAAGCGTTCAAGTAATCTGGAGAAATGACGGATTAAGATTTCACTTTGAGATTTTATGTTAAGGTTTACGAAAGAATCAATATTGAATCATCATCATCATCATGTACCGGGCCTGCTTGTGTAGGTGATCCTGTCTCTCCACAACTTTCGATTACGACAGTTATTTATCATTTCTGTTGCTGACCTTCTGCTAAGCCATTCTCTTAAGCTGTCTGGTATCTTTTCTCTTTGCTTCCCTCTATCTCTTCGTCCCTCAATTTTCCAGTTGTTACAATATATTCCTGCTGTTCTCTTCTCATTACATGGCCCAAAAAATGATGATTGTTTCTTCCTAAAATTGGAAATTAGCTCTCTTTTTGCTTTGACCTCTTTCAGAACATTTTCATTACTCTTCTTAGCTGTCCATGGTATTCTCAACATTCTTCTGTGAAACACATTTCTACAGCCTCCAGTGATTTTCTTGTCTGTTGTCGTATTGTCCATGATTCACGTCCATATGTTAAGACTGGCTCTACATAACATTTAAGAACTCTTTTTCTTGGTTATATTGTCAAAAATGGATTGCATAGTATCTACCTCATTTTTTTTGGAAAGCTGCTTTTGCCTGAGCCATTCAATATTGAATAGACAGCAAGTAAAATTGTTTCTTATTTGCGGTTAGGTTGCTTAATGAGTTCATACGTTAAAAGGCATATTTAAATGTATAAAAGGCACCATCCGGCAGACTCAATATAAAATGGAGGGATAACGTATAGAAACTACGAGAACATCACATGACATGGTTGAGACTGTCAGAAGAACGAGAGCCATAACTTTCTACAAAACCGAAGCAGTAAATATAAGTGGAAATGAAGAAAGAGTTATATTTTATGCGCTGTTGTTACTGTTTTCTTCGTGCGTGTTTCAGTCTGTAATTTACGATTGTTTTGGTTTTCAAATTCTCATCCATCTATTTGCGTCCAACAGGGCCTGCATCAAGCAAGCCATTTCAGTCCGGTTGAACGCTCAACGTTATTTTTTTTCGCAAAAAAAAAATGAGAGAGAGAAAAAAAAAATAGATCAAATAAGAATATTATAAATGTGATTTAGTAACTAAAATGGGGACCAAGAAACTCACCAGTAACTAATCTGATGCTGCCAGCGTTCTAAAGTTGACTGCTTGCATTAGTTCCAAAGAACAAAAGATTATCTTACTCCAACTTCAGGAGGTACTACTAGTAACAGGCTAACCATTCAGACCAAACGACTCGGGATAAGTTAGGGAAGACAATGCGATACTCAACAGAAAAAATATATATATACTAACAATGAATGTGGAAACAACCAACAATAAGGACAAATAAAATAATAGCATAGAGGTAGAAAACTCCAACATCAATGAGCTACTCTTCACAGAAGACCAATGCCTAATATATGAGGATGAAAACCTGCTACAACAGCATTTAACATCTCTAGATAAAAGCTGCACAAACTACAGTATGAAAATTAACACAGCAAAAACAGAGGCTATAAGAATAAGCAAATTAAGACACCCATTAAACATCAAGATCAAAGATAAAGAAATAAAACAAGTAGAGGAATTCAAGTATTTAGGCACAATGTTAACAGAAGATGGAAAACTAGACAGAGAAATTGACATGAGAATACAAAAAGCAAATGCTGTCACATACCAGCTTTCACCATTGCTAAGACATCCAAACATTTCTATGCCAGCTAAACAACAAATGATAAATAGCATCTTCATACCAACTTTGTGCTATGAAAGTCAAACATGGACCCTTTCTAAATCACATTTAAGAAAGATCAATACATGTGAGATGCGTTGCTTGAGAAAAGTAAGAAACAACACAAGAAGAGATAGAATACCAAATGAAACCATAAGAAAAATAGTAGGAACAAAACCATGCCAAGAATATATAGAACAACAACAATTTAAATGGTTTGGCCACCTGGTCAGAATGAATCCTTATCAATCACCATCAAGGGCGTTCTGCTCGAGAGTGCATGGGAAAAGACCAAGAGGAAGACCCAGAAGAAGTTGGATAGATGCAGCGACAGAGACATGTAACAACAAAGGAAAATCACTAATTCAGACAATTCGAACAGCTCAAGAACGACAAATCTATAAACCACGACACCTTTTAGGTATCAGTGAAAGAGAAAAGAGGAGGAAGAATGAATGTGTTTTGGCTGAAAAACGCAAGTATCACGGTTATGCTGAAAACTACAACTTAACGTATCTAGGCCCACTAAACATTCTTCTAAGGGGAACTAATAAAAGGAGCAGTCGTCGAGAGAAGACCAAAAGAAAGAACATTGACTACAACAGAAATGTCACCGGGGAAGAGAAAAAATGCTAAAGTTTGTTTTCTGTACATGCTTATTTAAAGTAAACAAAAGTCAAGGTTGCCTCCAGGCCTGGCTAGGTGATTCGATGAGCATGATAGGAAAAGTGGAGATGGGATTTGTACGTATGCAATGGGTAGAGTCATTGCAAAAGTCAAAAACACGTAAGGTCGCCGTTGTCTACGTCCCAGGACATGTGGGAGTACGGGGAAATGAAAGAGCGAACAGGTTGGCTAGCTGCGTTATTGTTGGGGCGGGTCAACCAATGGATCGGAAGGATATCATCAATGCACTCCGGGAATTGGGAAGGACACCGGACTTCGACAAACATGAGTCCACGTCACTCCTTCGGATGAAAGAGATGGGAGTTAAGATGGGCAGAATCAGAAACGAGAACCTTAGTGGGCGTGTAAGAAGACTTATCAAACAGCACAGAACTGGAGTCGTCAGTCGCTGGACACTGCTAGACTTGCTGAGGAGGGGATCTGAGCACATGTTCGGAGTGCAGTGATGATGACCCGCTAATAACTCAATAGCGAACACGAACTATAATATTGCACTAGTGTTAGCAGGAAGAGAAAGCAAAACAAGAGTATTGGTTTTAATGGACACAAAATTAAGAAAGATCAATCAGTGGTGTATCGACCAGAAATAAGCGTGTACCGGAATGCTATCACAGAGCAGAGATTCGTAGATTACCACACGCATATCTATTCATCAATCTATCTATCTTCGTTCGGTAATTGCGTTTCCTGTAAGAATGTTACTGTTGTTGTAGTTCTTGTAGAGGCCCACATAGTTTTGCTTATTGTGATGTATATATAAGCTTACAACGTTTGTGTACATGTGTGTATGTGCGTATGTCTGTGTGCCTGCGTGTGTGTGCGTGTGTTAAAATGGCTTAAAGAATAAAACCGTTTTCTTTATAATGGGAATATGTGGAGCGAATAAGAAGGTAACACTAACATTGACATAATTAAACTATTCCTGACAATTACATCTTGCCGACTTCCGTTTCTAAGATGGCGGATCTAGTCCATGTTCTCTCGATTGCTTCAAAAAGTTCATTCGATGTCTGATTAATTTCAGTTCTCCATCGCACTATTATGCGTTAAATTCAAGAAAATGATCTACTTATGGCATATGCGCTGATAAAACAATGTCGCCCGCCGGCGATATTCCATTTTCGACAAATCAAGTGTTGTGAATGCGACCTTCCATCGTCTAGGCTTGTTCTGCGCTTTACGTCACATTGGTGCTGTTCATGACCGTTGTTGGATTTGCTTGACGCAAGTTATTTCCATGTTACCTATTAATGTGAAATGCTTCGTCAGCCGCAGTTTTATCTCTTTTGGGAATTTGGACCGTCTTCTGTTCGTCGTAGGCAACATTCACTAGAGTAATCAAGAATATAAGGGGCACGTCATTGCTGTGCTTGCGCCATTGTTATGTGTGCTACGTCATCGTAATGGCTCATCGTAAATCCTTAGGCGGGCGTTACGCTAAACTTACGAGGCTGATCGCCGGCCTCGGGACAGAGAGATTGTGGGTTCAAATCACGGCTCCACCGGTTGGGATTTTTATTTATGATTTCTCTCTGCAACAACCACCCTGGTCTCAGCAGCAAGGCTCGGCTTGAAACGTCAGTTACTCATCGACCGAAAAAACACGAGTACCTCCGAAGTCGGAGTTATCTGCCTGGGCGGCGAGGGACCACTGTACACACGGCTGCCAGAGAAAAATGGATTAACACGCAAAATTCAGTTCCTAGTCTCTAGGGACTTTGTCAGAGTTGAAAGCTGGCGAACGCAACAACAACAATTACACTCGGAACTAGGTTCTCATGAACATAAATTATTCAGTCGAAATCATTTATCATAAATTATATTATCAGTTTATTGCTTCAAATGCTATTTACACCGAAGAAAAGCAGAATGGTATATATATATAAATTTAGTTTGTCCAGTTGGGTGCATCAAGGCTGTTGCTGCTGCTAGAAGTTAAGATAATAAATATGACGTCACTTAGAAGATATAGCTCTGCAAGTAAAAATCAAGAACAACATCATCTTCGTCAAATAGTCAATCAATGACGTTACCATAGATGGTTCAGAGTTTCGGTTGGCTTTTTATCAGTTATAGTTGAAATGACTGGTCTGGGTTGTTTTCATCAATCATCTTCTAAACTATGACTGCCTCTGTCTTGGGTTGGTTTTATTACCCATCATGTAGTCTATGACTGCCTCTGTCTTGGGTTGGTTTTATTACCCATCATGTAGTCTATGACTGTCTCTGTCTTGGGTTGGTTTTATTACCCATCGTGTAGTCTATGACTGCCCTTGTCTTGGGTTGGTTTTATTACCCATCGTGTAGACTATAACTGCCCCTGTCTTGGGTTGGTTTCATTACTCATCGTGTAAACTAAACTGCCCCTGTCTTGAATTGGTTTCATTACCCATCGTGTAGACAATAACTGCCCCTGTCTTGGATTGGTTTCATTACCCATCGTGAAGACTATGACTGCCTCTGTCTTGGGTTGGTTTCATTACCCATCGTGTAGACTATGACTGCCTCTGTCTTGGGTTGGTTTCATTACCCATCGTGTAGACTATGACTGCCTCTGTCTTGGGTTGGTTTCATTACCCATCGTGTAGACTATGACTGCCTCTATCTTGGATTGGTTTCATTACCCATCATGTAGACTATGACTGCCTCTGTCTTGGATTAGTTTCATTACCCATCGTGTAAAGTATGACTGCCTCTGTCTTTGGTTGGTTTCATTACCCATCGTGTAGACTATGACTGCCTCTGTCTTGGATTGGTTTCATTACCCATCGTGTAGACTATGACTGCCTCTGTGTTGGATTAGTTTCATTACCCATCATGTAGACTATGACTGCCTCAGTCTTGGGTTGGTTTCATTACCCCTCGTGTAGACTATGACTGCTTCTGTTTTTTGGATTAGTTTCATTACCCATCGTGTAAAGTATGACTGCCTCAGTCTTGGGTTGGTTTCATTACCCCTCGTGTAGACTATGACTGCTTCTGTTTTTTGGATTAGTTTCATTACCCATTGTGTAAAGTATGACTGCCTCTGTCTTGGATTGGTTTTATTACCTTCGTGTAAAGTATGACTGCATCAGTCTGGGGTTGGTTTCATTACCCATCGTGTAAAGTATGACGACCTCTGTCTTGGATTGGTTTCATTACCCATTGTGTAAAGTATAACTGCCTCTGTCTTGGGTTGGTTTCATTACCCATCGTGTAGACAATGACTGCCTCTGTCTTGGGTTGGTTTCATTACCCATTGTGTAAAGTATAACTGCCTCTGTCTTGGGTTGGTTTCATTACCCATTGTGTAAAGTATAACTGCCTCTGTCTTGGGTTGGTTTCATTACCCATCGTGTAGACTATGACTGCCTCTGTCTTGGGTTGGTTTCATTACCCATCGTGTAGACTATAACTGCCTGTGTCTTGGGTTGGTTTCATTACCCATCGTGTAGACTATGACTGCCTCTGTCTTGGTTGGTTTCATTACCCATCGTGTAAAGTATGACTGCCTCTGTCTTGGGTTGGTTTCATTACCCATCGTGTAAACCATAACTGCCTCTGTCTTGGATTGGTTTCATTACCCATCGTGTAAACTATAACTGCCCCTGTCTTGGGTTGGTTTCATTACCCATCGTGTAAAGTATGATTGTCTCAGTCTTAGGTTGGTCTCATTACCCATCGTGTAAAGTATGATTGTCTCAGTCTTAGGTTGGTCTCATTACCCATCGTGTAAAGTATGATTGTCTCAGTCTTAGGTTGGTCTCATTACCCATCGTGTAGACTATGACTACCTCTGTCTTGGGTTGGTTTCATTACCCATCGTGTAGACTATGACTGCCTCAGTCTTGGGTTGGTTTCATTACTCATCGTGTAAACTATGGCTGCCTCTGTCTTGGATTGGTTTCATTACCCATCGTGTAAAGTATGACTGCCTCTGTCTTGGGTTGGTTTCATTATCCATCGTTTAAACTATAACTACCTCTGTCTTGGGTTGGTTTCATTACCCATCGTGTAAAGTATGACTGCCTCTGTCTTGGGTTGGTTTCATTACCCATTGTGTAAACTATGACTACCTCTGTCTTGGGTTGGTTTCATTACCCATCGTGTAGACTATGACTGCCTCAGTCTTGGGTTGGTTTCATTACCCATCGTGTAGACTATGACTACCTCTGTCTTGGATTGGTTTCATTACCCATCGTGTAGACTATGACTACCTCTGTCTTGGATTGGTTTCATTACCCATCGTGTAGACTATGACTACCTCTGTCTTGGATTGGTTTCATTACCCATCGTGTAGACTATGACTACCTCTGTCTTGGGTTGGTTTCATTACCCATCGTGTAGACTATGACTGCCTCAGTCTTGGGTTGGTTTCATTACCCATCGTGTAAAGTATGACTGCCTCTATCTTGGATTGGTTTCATTACCCATCGTGTAAAGTATGACTGCCTCTGTCTTGGGTTGGTTTCATTACCCATCGTGTAAACTATAGCTGCCCCTGTCTTGGGTTGGTTTCATTAACCATTGTCCAAACTCTAAAACGAATGTGCTTATGGGCCCTTAGTGTATAGATAATTAATGTTCAGCTTTGCTAGACTCTCTCAACCAAAAAAAGTTCCTGGGCGAGACCCCCGTGGACACCAGTCAAATATAATCACTGATGAAGTACGATCTGCCAAAGAGTAAGGACAATATGGTCTACATCATCCTCAAATAATAATATTTTGGCCAAATAATAATATCGCTGCAAACTTTCGCACCTCGAAAACATAGACAGAAATCTATATTTTACCTATGTTGACATAAACATGTAGCCTATATAGATTTAGAAAAAAAAATCAACTTCAGTAACGGTTACGAGATCCGCATAAATTATATGATTTTTGTCCTACAGCATCTTTAAGCTTGTCGTTGAAAGCGACATGAACTAGGCCGAGATAAAGTGGGTCATAAAGTGGGTCATAAAGTGTATCATAAAATGTGTCATAATGCGTGCTATAAAGTGTGTCACATAGTGTGTCATTATGTGTGTAATAAAGTGTGTCATAAAGTGTGCCATAAAGTGGGTCACATAGTGTGTCATTATGTGTGTCATAAAGTGTGCCATAAAGGGGGTCACAAAGTGTGTCACAAAGTGTGTCATAATGTGTGTCATAAAGTGTGTCACAAAGTGTGCCATAAAGCGGGTCACATTGTATGTCATAATGTGTGTCTTAAAGTGTATCATAAGGTGTATCACAAAGTGTCATAAAGTGTGTCATGAGTGTGTCACAAAGTGTGTCATAAAGTATGTCGTAAATTGTGTCATGAAATGTGTTATAAAGTGTGTCACAGAGTGTGTCATAAAGTGTGTTATAAAGTGTGTCACAAAGTGTGTCATAAAGCGTGTCGTAAAGGGTGTCATAAAGTGTGTTATAAAGTGTGTCATAAAGTGTATTATAAAGTGTGTCATAAGGTATGTTATAAAGTGTGTTATAAAGTGTGTTATAAAGTGTGTCGTAAAGTGTGTCATAAAGTGTATCATAAAATGTGTCATAATGCGTGCTATAAAGTGTGTCACATAGTGTGTCATTATGTGTGTCATAAAGTGTGTCATAAAGTGTGCCATAAAGTGGGTCACATAGTGTGTCATTATGTGTGTCATAAAGTGTGTCATAAAGTGTGTCATAAAGGGGGTCACAAAGTGTGTCACAAAGTGTGTCATAATGTGTGTCATAAAGTGTGTCACAAAGTGTGCCATAAAGCGGGTCACATTGTGTGTCATAATGTGTGTTTTAAAGTGTATCATAAGGTGTATCACAAAGTGTCATAAAGTGTGTCATATGTGTGTCACAAAGTGTGTCGTAAAGTGTGTAATGAAATGTGTTATAAAGTGTGTCACAGAGTGTGCCATAAAGTGTGTTATAAGGTGTGTCACAAAGTGTGTCATAAAGTGTGTCACAAAGTGTGTCATAAAGTGTGTTATAAAGTGTGTCATAAAGTGTGTCATAAAGTGTGTTATAAAGTGTGTCATAAAGTGTGTTATAAAGTGTGTCATAAGGTGTGTTATAAAGTGTGCCATAAAGTGTGTTATAAAGTGTGTCATAAGTGTGTCATAAAGTGTGTTATAAAGTGTGTCATAAAGTGTGTCATAAAGTGTGTCACAATGTGTTCCACAAAGTGTTTCATAAAGTGTGTCATAAAGTGTGTTATAAAGTGTGTCACAAAGTGTGTCATAAAGTGTGTCACAAAGTGTGCCATAAAGTGTGTCACAAAGTGTGTCATAAAGTGTGTCATAAAGTGTGTCATAAAGTGTGTTATAGAGTGTCTCACAAAGTGTGCCATAAAGTGTGTCACAAAGTGTGTCATTAAGTGTGTCATATAGTGTGTCATAAAGTGTGTTATAAAGTGTGTCACAAAGTGTGTTATAAAGTGTGTTATAAAGTGTGTCACAAAGTGTGTCATAAAGTATGTCATAATGTGTATCATAAAATGTGTCATAATGCGTGCTATAAAGTGTGTCACATAGTGTGTCATTATGTGTGTCATAAAGTGTGTCATAAAGTGTGCCATAAAGTGGGTCACATAGTGTGTCATTATGTGTGTCATAAAGTGTGTCATAAGGTGTGCCATAAAGGGGGTCACAAAGTGTGTCACAAAGTGTGTCATAATGTGTGTCATAAAGTGTGTCATAAAGTGTGTTATAGAGTGTCTCACAAAGTGTGCCATAAAGTGTGTCACAAAGTGTGTCATTAAGTGTGTCATATAGTGTGTCATAAAGTGTGTTATAAAGTGTGTCACAAAGTGTGTTATAAAGTGTGTTATAAAGTGTGTCACAAAGTGTGTCATAAAGTATGTCATAATGTGTATCATAAAATGTGTCATAATGCGTGCTATAAAGTGTGTCACATAGTGTGTCATTATGTGTGTCATAAAGTGTGTCATAAAGTGTGCCATAAAGTGGGTCACATAGTGTGTCATTATGTGTGTCATAAAGTGTGTCATAAGGTGTGCCATAAAGGGGGTCACAAAGTGTGTCACAAAGTGTGTCATAATGTGTGTCATAAAGTGTGTCACAAAGTGTGCCATAAGGCGGGTCACATTGTGTGTCATAATGTGTGTCTTAAATTGTATCATAAGGTGTATCACAAAGTGCCATAAAGTGAGTCATAAGTGTGTCACAGAGTGTGCCATAAAGTGTGTCACAAAGTGTGCCATAAAGTGTGTCACAAAGTGTGTCATAAAGTGTGTTATAGAGTGTGTCACAAAGTGTGTCACAAAGTGTGTCATAAAGTGTGTCACAAAGTGTGTCATAAAGTGTGTCATAAATTGTGTTATAAAGTGTGTCACAAAGTGTGCTACAAAGTGTGTCATAAAGTGTGTCACAAAGTGTGTTATAAAGTGTGCCACAAATGGTGCCATTAAGTGTGCCACAAATGGTGTCTTAAAGTGTGTCACAAAGTGTGCCATAAAGTGTTCCACATATGGTGTCAGAAAGTATGTCACAAAGTGTGTTATTAAGTGTGCCACAAATGGTGTCATAATGTGTGTCACAAAGTGTAGCCATAAAGTGTGCCACAAATGGTGTCTTAAAGTGTGTCACAAAGTGTGTTATAAAGTGTCCCACAAATGGTGCCATAAAGTGTGTCACAAAGTGTGTCATATTCTAAACGAATAAGTTTCAAGTACTGGTGTCATTTTACGAGATCTGCTATAACTTGTGACATCATTAAAAATAGTCACTTTCTTTCGCCAACTACCTCTTTATCATTATCTTCTTCACATTTTTTTCTACTTCTGTTTTTCATCTTTCTCCTTTTTTTCAAGTTTCCCCCTCCCGCTTCTTGAATTTTCGTATTCTTTTTTCTTCGTTCGCCATGATGAAGGTATTTGTTGATATGTGCAACATATAAGCTTGCGCCTTTCAAATCGACCAATAAGACTTTACAACTGAGTTTTCTTTAAAGGAATTCGGTTTGCTTTCCATCTTCGATCTCTACTCGCTTAGCCTGATTGATTAGTTTGATTCAGAAATCACAGCACAGAAATGAAATAGGGTGTTAGTCAGCTTTAATCTGCTGCTCTTAACACATACAGTCAGTTATGAGTCGCTGACTGATAACTTATTCGCCTCTCGTTTCTCTTCTTTGAAGAAATAACGAGACAAAATTGAAATATATAAGAAAATAGTGTCCACTATCATCACATTTATGTCGTGTGATGTACTGATGTCCTGAGCTATTGTTTCAAATGCGTCTTCTTTCTTTCTATTATTAGCTTCCTATCAGCTACTGGTATTCTCATACACCATAATTTATCGTTGACTCACGCTGGAGTCATTACTCAGATCATTTCGTTTTTATTGATTTTTCATTTCTGTTCGTAGTTTCTGAACCAGATTACTTTCACATCAAGTAATACTATAGAGGGAATTTGTGCCAACTTTTGATGAGTAACTAACTGAGCATTAGAGTGGCAGGCGTGGGTACTTTTGATTAAAATGGACACTGGAGTGACTAGTCTTGTTTTAGGACTGATAAGTAGCCATTTTGTCTTATAGGGGAGGCTTATTTCAAGCGTCAAGGGAGCAGGTTTTGTTTTCTTCAACTCCTTTTTTAAAAATCTCCTCTATTGTTTTGAGGAAGATACAAAGTTTTCGTTTCTCTGTCTGGCTTAACCGTAACTATTTGATGCTGTAGAAGAGAGTTAGGATAACGGAAAAAAATAAGTCTGATACAATTTATTGAACGGCAAGGAAAGCCAGGAAAATCTGGCCACAGCATAAAATAGTTCTTGGACAATAAGAGTATACAATAGACACAGACAGGACAGAGAGGGGTTGGGAAAAAGGGTGTGTGGGGTTAGGAGGTAGAGAGAAAAAAAATCTCGAACGTAGTGGCAAAATTGTGTAAACCAGATGAACTTTTCACAGCAATACTTTATGATTGATGGTCTGCTCCAGTTGTTCTTGTTATTCGACCAGCTATTGACATGCATCCAATTAATGGAAAGATAATCAATAACCTAAGATATGCTGATGATACTGTACTACTAGCAGAAAATCCTAAAGATCTACAACAATTACTTAATGTAATAAACATGATAAGCAAAAAATATGGACTAGATATGAATATCAAAAAGACTAAAACTATGATCATAATTAAGGAAATATTCAAAACCCACAAATGGATATCAAAATTGAAGGAATAGACCTTGAGACAGTTCAGAACTACAACTACCTTGGACATACAATAACCAGTGATGGAAACTGTAAAACTGAAATAAACAAAAGAATAGGAATGGCAAAAAGTAATTTTAATGCCATGAAGAACATACTAACATAAAAAACAAATAACACCAGGGCTAAAACTAAGAATAGCAAAATGTTACATCTTCTCAATATTCCTATATGGTGCAGAAACATGGACATTAGACAAGAAAACATAACAGAGAATTGAAGCCTTTAAAATGTGGATATATAGAAGAATAGGTAGAACTGGATGGAAGGAAAAGAAAACAAACGACGAAGTCTTAAAACAACTAAAAGTGAAAAGAGAACTACTAAACACAATTCAAACAAGACAAATGCGATTTTTGGGCACGTTAAAAGACACAACAGCCTACTAAAAGTAATCCTGGAGGGGAAAATCCAAGGTAAAAGAGGCAGAGGCAGACCAAGATTAACATGGACGAGTAACATAAAAAGATGGACAAATCAGCCTATGACAACCTGCACCATAAAAGCATGAGACAGAGCAGAATGGCGCTCCATGGTAGCCAACCTTCGTTGCGGAGACGGTACTCGATGATGATGATGATGATGATGATGATGATGATGATGATGATGATGATGATGATGATGATGATGATTGACATGTGTTTTGGACCAATATGGGTCACAAATAAGAAGATGCGTTTTAGGTCTTCACCAGTTTACCATAGTTTTACATGCTGGATTATTTATGTGGGGCATGTTTGTGTTTTTGGAGTGCTGAGAGTGCTGCAGTCCTGTAGGATATGCTCTGTATTTCTCTGGATGCAGGCGCATGTTGCAAAGCCACTAAATCCTCTCTTGTATAGGTATGCTCTGATACAATAGTGACCTGTTCTGAGTCGGAATATCCTGGTCTACTCATGTCTGTTGAGTTTATTTAATGTGTCATGTTCTGGCTCCTATTTTCCATATAACTTTCTCCATTCTGCTTTCCTAGCTTGTTTAAGCTGTCATGTTCTGGCTCCTATTTTCCATATAACTCTCTCCATCCTGCTTTCCTAGATTGTTTAAGCTGTCATGTTCTGGCTCCTATTTTCCATATAACTTTCTCCATTCTGCTTTCCTAGATTGTTTAAGCTGTCATGTTCTGGCTCCTATTTTCCATATAACTCTCTCCATTCTGCTTTCCTAGATTGTTTAAGCTGTCATGTTCTGGCTCCTATTTTCCATATAACTCTCTCCATTCTGTTTTCCTAGCTTGTTTAAGCTGTCATGTTCTGGCTCCTATTTTCCATATAACTCTCTCCATTCTGCTTTCCTAGATTGTTTAAGCTGTCATGTTCTGGCTCCTATTTTCCATATAACTCTCTCCATTCTGCTTTCCTAGATTGTTTAAGCTGTCATGTTCAGGCTCCTATTTTCCATATAACTCTCTCCATTCTGTTTTCCTAGCTTGTTTAAGCTGTCATGTTCTGGCTCCTATTTTCCATATAACTCTCTCCATTCTGCTTTCCTAGATTGTTTAAGCTGTCATGTTCTGGCTCCTATTTTCCATATAACTCTCTCCATTCTGTTTTCCTAGCTTGTTTAAGCTGTCCCTACAACTTCCGCTTTCTAAAATCTATTGAGCTTCTATATGACGTCATAAGTTATACATTCATATCTGACCAAAAATAGTTTAATACTTTCTTTAATTTTTTCAATTCATTAGTTAGAAATGGCACAAGGAAGATGTGCTCTATTACGCTGTACCCAATTTATTTACCTGCCAAGATCAACAAAAGCCTAAAGACAACACATTTAGAGCGTATGTAGAGTAAAGGGAAAAAGAGCACCCCATGGTGGAACGAAACAATCAGAGAAGCAATTAAAGAAAAGAAGAAGAAACTGTTTAAAAATTGGAGGGAGAACAAGAACCAAGAAAAATATGAAAATATGCCTTAGTTCGAAAGAGAGTTAAAATTTTGATCAAAGAAGCTAAGCAAAAGAATTGGACATAATTCGGACAAAACATGAGCAGGGACTTCAAGACAGCCACAAGAGACTTTTACAAAGCAGTAACAGCTACAAGAGCGAGAAAAGAAAACCACGACCCTACTGAGTTCATAAATGACAAAGATGGACAGCCAATATCAAATAACCAATATGCAATAGAGATGGAAAGAATATTTTGAAGACCTGTTAAACATAAAAATACCAATAAGACAACAAAAACCACGCTAGAACTCACAAATACTGAACCCAACATCATGAAAGAGGAAATCGAAGAAGTAATCAAATATGCACCAAGAAATAAAGCACCGGGGATAGATAACACCAATAGAAATAATAGCAGCAGCAGGCGAAACAGGAGTGGCATGACTGCACAGAATATTTAATGCAGCATGGCACCAACAACATGCCCAAGAAGACTGGCAAAAGGCAATCATCGTACCAATATGGAAAAAGAAAGGTAGCAAAAGAGACTGCAATCAATATAGAGGTATATCTCTGCTCAGCCATGTAGGAAAGCTATACGCCAAAATCATGGAAAAAAGGCTGAGATCAATAATAGAACTACAGTTAAGCGATTCTCAAATGGGGTTCCGAAAAAAACAAAGGATGTACTGACGCTCTATTCACATTAAAACACCTTGCAGAAAAAAAACGACAGAACACAATCAAAATGTATACATATCTTTCATTGACCAGGAAAAAGCATTCGACAGAGTAAACAGAGAACAACAATGGGAGATACTAACAACATACGGAGTAAGCCAACATCTAACCAATCTAATTAAAAGTCTCTACATCAACAGCAGCTGCAGGGTCAGAACAGCAGCAGGCTACACAGACCACTTCAAAGTTAGATCAGGTGTAAGACAGGGGTGTACTATCCCCCCTACTGTTTAATACATACATGGACTATATATGCAAGTTAGCCAACCATCAGAGACAGAGGAGATCAACAAGCTTTTATTTGCAGACGATCAGGCACTAATACATGAAACAACAGGAGACCTACAAGAACACTCAAAACAAACTCAACAGCTCAGGCATAAAATACAACATGAAAATCAACATCAAAAAACAGAAGTCATGAATGTCGCCAAAAATAAACAGAGCATCAACATAACTATAGAAGGCAGGCAACTAAAGCAAGTAGATGAATTCAAATACCTAGGAAGTTTAGTGACAAACGATAATTCTCAAACAGCAGAGATAGAATCAAGATGCAACAAAGCTTGTCAGATCATTGGACAGTTATCACCACTATTGTCCAACAAGGAAATAACTCTGAAGGCAAAACGAGCACTATACAATACAATCTTCATCCCAACGTTGTGATACCAATGCCAGACCTGGACCCTAGATGCAAGAACAAAAAAAAAAAATAACCTCTACTGAGATGAAATGTGTTAAGCGAATGACAGGCAACAGTCTGAGAGATAAGATCAGAAATGAAGAACTAAGAAAAAAGCTAGGAATAGCTCCCGCCATAGAATATATAAAAAAACAACAGATAAAATGGTTTGGCCACGTGACAAGGCAGAAAGATCAAAATACAACACAACGAGCCTTCAGCAAACGTTGTGAGAACACCAGACCCAAGGGTCGACCACGAAAAAGAAGGATCGATGGAATATTAGAAGCACTAGGAAACATAACAGCAGCAGAGGCTAACAGAAGAGCAAAAGACCGCAAACTCTATCTCCCCTCGATACGGAAAGGCAGATGAGGAAGGAAAGCAGAAGAAGTAGAGTCCTTTTGACACTAGGAAACTAGTTTCAGACGTAAGAGATTAGATACAAAGCGGAGTTATCAGCGGCAGAGCCCAGCTGCAGTGTAGGCATCAAAATTTATGTATGGGTTTAAATGTAAAAGCTTTGGACTGCTATTTTTCTTATGTGCACTGTGGCATGAATCTTGGAAACTAGATAATCATTTGCAGTAACCGAAAAATTGTTTACAATATGAGCTTTTTCGCACAACTGGGATGAAATAAATAAATGCGTGCAAAATTAATGTTAGAATGTAGCACTAAGAAAATGATGAAAATGAAACTTTAAAAGCAGCAGAAAAATATCAGTGAGCATTTAATGAGAAGAAAAGGTACGGTTAACTTAGTATCAACATCAAAGATCATGGATAAATAAAGTCAGGGGATGTAAATAGGAAAAATGAGATACTGATGAAGACAGTTTTGGTAATCAACAGCAGGAAGAAAGTTATGGTAAACTTAGAGAGAGGACGATAAAAATAAGTAAAGTACCCCCGTCACGCCAAGTGGCGTATAGGGAATATGGTGTTAGTGACTATAATTTGTATAGACCTTCGGCACATGATTTTTGGGGTAATGAGGTCAGTATTACGCCCGTGCCGCTTTACTTTCCAAGAAAAAATCCGGTACCCATTAAAGGCTGGGTGAACCCGAAAGCCGTCGGTTGGGATCGAACCCTACATGACTCCATATGTGGACGAGCATTGCTGCGATATTATGCCTGGTCCTGCTGCACCGAGGAAAGGTTCTACGTGTGCTCTGTGATGATTTTTAACTCTCTATCTGATACCCAATTGGATTGTCAATGATGATGACGAGATTCATTCTGTATATATCAGAAATTTCGACCCAAACCATCACACTGCCTCCTCTCATCCTGTTTCTCTGTAGGAGAAAACTGCCAGCAAAACCATCTCCTTATCACCTGCA
This sequence comes from Megaustenia siamemsis, assembly GCA_032433765.1. Taxonomy (NCBI): domain Eukaryota; kingdom Metazoa; phylum Mollusca; class Gastropoda; order Stylommatophora; family Ariophantidae; genus Megaustenia; species Megaustenia siamemsis. The sequence goes on from JAVIAB010000092.1 coordinate 105,918,385, forward strand.
CACCAAACAACGACCATCTGAAACTGAATCATGACTACTCATTCACTATCATTGAGTGCCGTCTCCGCAACGAAGGTTGACTACCATGGAGCGCCATTCCACTGTCTCTTGCTTTGATGGTGCAGATTGTCATAGGTTGACTTATCCATCCTTTGATGTTACTCGTCTATGTTAGTCATGGTCGCCTCTATCTCTTTTACCTTGTATTTTCCCTTCCAATATTACTTTTAATAGGTTGTTGTGTCTTTTAACATGCCCTAACAATTCTCTGAATTGTTTTAATGAGACTACTCATTAGAGAGCACAATTCGTCTCCATTATTTTGGAGGAAAGTTAATGTCTCCGCATGGTGTCTCTGGCCCAGATCATGGACGCTTTTCTTTGACGAACTGACAGTACTAGCTTAAATGCTGGTCGGTGTGGTAATAGATTTGTCTCTCTGAGTCAGGATCCGCACTGCTCTGCACGACAAACATCTTATATCTGGAATGTTCTTGGCAGCCTATGTTACTTGGAGAAACCTGTCACGAAGATGCGTGAAGCGTATGAAACCGTCATGTGCATGGGTGGTAACTCGTTGTCGACCAATTCTGTGACGATCAGCAGTGTATCTAGTTTGGTGGTAAGAAGCTTGAGTTCGTGATTTAGTGTTCTTGTGAATGTTAAATGATGTGATATAGCTAATATAGTTGTTTCAATAGATAACATTAATATGGCTGTAGCTCGCTGCTGCGAGTTCAATCTTGGTATTGTGAACAAAAGAGATGGTTTTATTAGACTTTTGGTAATTTCTATTCAACTATTAAGTTTCCCATGAGTGTGATTCTATATTCTCACCTTTAATTATTTCCGATAAATTCTCCCTTACAGCTCCTTTCATACGTAATTTTGCGCCTGAATAATCTTACCAAGAATAGTTCAAGACACCTGTATTGTACGTTGAAATGTACACCACCACACCGAAACGTGCACCAAGTTTTATTTCATGTCATTTAGGAAATCAGGTGCAGTGGCCCATTTAGTGTTGCAAATAATTCTTTTTCAGAATTATATAACGAAAACCTAGACATACTGATGTACACTGACGGTAAACAACTAGTTTGAAAAAGAAAACAAAAAATTATAGCATTTATTACATTTCTTGTGTGTGTCGAAATATTCATATGGGATTTCGGGAAAAGGTCGACACCCCCATGTACAGTTACTACCTGTTGCACTAGACACAATTGTTATTTATCCGCGAGAGAAAAGCAACTTCTTTTTTAATCCAACTGGAAATCGAATCCGCCCCTACCTCGTTAGCAGAAACCGGTTTCGATTATTCAAAGTCGGTCAATTTTGTTTTCTCTTTTAAATCACAAACTTGGCTGGAAGAATCAAATCAAGCCATTTTTGAAATTATCATAGAAATGGGAATGATGTGAATTGATCTTCACTTCAGCACGGCACGGATCCGGATGATGATGTCTGCTATCAGTGCCAACCATTTGAATTTATTCGCTAATCTATTTACGTGTGCTGTCTGTGAATATTTATTGCTGAAATTGAATCTCTCTAGGCTTTTTGTGCTCGTGTTTATTTACTCATCGCTTTTAGTTCGTTTCTTCAAGACATGAAAGCTTAATGTATCTCTGAGAAAGTTCTCTTATAGTCTACGTTCATAAACAATAAATGTGTACAGAAAATAACCCATTATTTTCGCGAAATAGTTTATTTTCTGGAACTAATCTCGCCTTTATTTCTTATATTTGCTTCAAACTGGTGAAATCACTGTACGTAGTTGCCTGAGGCGGAACCTGAGTTAGAGGACCAGGGTTTTGATTAAAACAGTAAATGATTTTCTGCTCAGAGAAAAATGCGCTAATGAACTTAGCCAATAATGTGTACATGACTTATATAAACAGGGGAAGTAAAGCGTCCAAATAATGAGCACTAATTAACCTTGCTCCCAATTCTAAATTGTAGCAGGGAGAGTTTCGGGTTATAGAAACCCTTACGAACATTGGTCCAGACCGCAGAGAAGTAGAGAAAATCTCCTGGAATGTGGATGGATTGAATGGCCTTGTCAGTGGCCAATCCGCCTAAAAGGAATCTACTAAATGCTTTGATTGATTAACAGAAAAAAATACGGCACGCTTTTCAGCTTTGCGAGCAGTGGCGGTGTAGATAGAGTAACGTCAGCCGTCTATAGCTCCTATAGGTGATTACGTCACGCTAGTTGGAGGGTTTTCTGGTTTTGTTTTCTGCCCGCGGGCCTTGTCAATTTATAGATGGCTATGGATTTATAAACATTTTATTACATGAAACATGACAATCAATAAAGGTGTCGTTAGAATGATACATCACAATCAAAAGGTATGTGTGCGTCATAACTCCAATCTATTAAGAAGCACATTCATAATGTTTTGCAGTATATAAAAGAGTGCTGAATAGGATACATACAATCCAAACATGGACGAAAGTGGGCATATATATAAAGAAACAGAGATAAGGAAGACGACAAAAGAAAACGTCTCAAGTAAAATTCTAAAATTCTTAAAAAGATACCCTGTATGTGTAGAAAATAAAAATGAGGGTGAAAACTGATAAGCTGGGGTTTGTTATTGCGCAAACGTCGGCCGTTGCAACACGTGACCAGTTAAACAAGAAGGTCGAAAATCATGAAGAATATGAATTGTGTGCGATTGAACTAGCCAATGCTGTTATATAGCGGCTGTTTGAAGCAAGATATAGTATGCTCCACCGTCAGGTCAGTCCACCTATGTTTGAAGCAAGATATAGTATGCACCACCGACAGGCCAGTCCACCTATGTTTGAAGCAAGATATAGTATGCCCCACCGACAGGTCAGTCCACCTATGTTTGAAGCAAGATATAGTATGCCCCACCGACAGGTCACTCCACCTATGTTTGAAGCAAGATATAGTATGCCCCACCGACAGGTCACTCCACCTATGTTTGAAGCAAGATATAGTATGCCCCACCGACAGGTCACTCCACCTATGTTTGAAGCAAGATATAGTATGCCCCACCGACAGGTCAGTCCACCTATGTTTGAAGCAAGATATAGTATGCCCCACCGACAGGTCACTCCACCTATGTTTGAAGCAAGATATAGTATGCCCCACCGACAGGTCAGTCCACCTATGTTTGAAGCAAGATATAGTATGCCCCACCGACAGGTCACTCCACCTATGTTTGAAGCAAGATATAGTATGCCCCACCGACAGGTCTGTCCACCTATGTTTGAAGCAAGATATAGCATGCCCCATCGATAGGTCAGTCCACCTATGTTTGAAGCAAGATATAGTATGCTGTACCGACAAGTCAGTCCCCCTATGACTGAAGCAAGATATAGCATGCCCCACAGACAGTTCAGTCCACTTATGTTTGAAGCAAGATATAGTATGCCCCACCGACAGGTCAATCCATCGATGATTGAAGCAAGATATAGTATATCCCACCGACAAGCCAGTCCATCGATGATTGAAGCAAGATATAGTATGCCCCACCGACAGGTCAACCATCGATGATTGAAGCAAGATATAGTATGCCCCACCGACAGGTCAATCCATCGATGTTGAAGCAAGATATAGTATGCCCCACCGACAGGTCAATCCATCGATGATTGAAGCAAGATATAGTATGCCCCACCGACAGGTCAATCCATCGATGATTGAAGCAAGATATAGTATACCCCACCGACAGGTCAATCCATCGATGATTGAAGCAAGATATAGTATGCCCCACCGACAGGTCAATCCATCGATGATTGAAGCAAGATATAGTATGCCCCACCGACAGGTCAATCCATCGATGATTGAAGCAAGATATAGTATATCCACCGACAAGCCAGTCCATCGATGATTGAAGCAGATATAGTATGCCCCACCGACAGGTCAATCCATCGATGATTGAAGCAAGATATAGTATGCCCCACCGACAGGTCAATCCATCGATGATTGAAGCAAGATATAGTATGCCCCACCGACAGGTCAATCCATCGATGATTGAAGCAAGATATAGTATACCCCACCGACAGGTCCGTCCATCTATGAATGAAGCAAGATATAGTATACCCCACCGACAGGTCCGTCCATCTATGAATGAAGCAAGGTATAGTATACCCCACCGACAGGTCCGTCCATCTATGAATGAAGCAAGATATAGTATACCCCACCGACAGGTCCGTCCATCTATGAATGAAGCAAGATATAGTATACCCCACCGACAGGTCCGTCCATCTATGAATGAAGCAAGACATTTGAGATTACGATATTGTGGAGGCAAAAGTCTGGGAAGCCCTCCTACGTCACAGAAACAAGTTATCAGATCTCGTGCGTCGTTTAAACTCCTCCCTCTACCCCTCAGAAAAAAAAAAAACCTGATCTACTTTAGAATGGCAAATGTCACAGCAGATTGCGTGGAACATTTTGTAGAAAGAGTTAAACATGACTCATAAATAAAACTAAACTAAACATCATCATGTGCCATACCGGTTGGCGTAGGCGATCATGTCCTTCCACAATCTTCTATCTACAGTGCATTGTATAAGTTTTGATGTTGACTGTTTTCCATGCCACGACACCAAGCTATCCAATATTTTCCCTCTTTGTCGTTTGCGATCTTTCTTTACCTGTATTTTGCCAGTTGTAACCAAGTATTCTAACTTATCTCTTCTCATGATGTGCCCGAAAAATATTGATTGTTTCTTTCTGATGTTTTTTTGGGAGCTCCCTTTTTGTGTTGGCCTCTTTGAGAACTTGCTCATTTTTCTTGTTAGCTGTCCATGGAACTTTCAACATTCTTCTGAGAATGTCCTCATTAGTCTTGTTAGCTGTCCATGGAACTTTCAACATTCTTCTGAGAATGTCCTCATTAGTCTTGTTAGCTGTCCATGGAACTTTCAACATTCTTCTGAGAATGTCCTCATTAGTCTTGTTAGCTGTCCATGGAACTTTCAACATTCTTCTGAGAATGTCCTCATTAGTCTTGTTAGCTGTCCATGGAACTTTCAACATTCTTCTGAGAATGTCCTCATTAGTCTTGTTAGCTGTCCATGGAACTTTCAACATTCTTCTGAGAATGTCCTCATTAGTCTTGTTAGCTGTCCATGGAACTTTCAACATTCTTCTGAGAATGTCCTCATTAGTCTTGTTAGCTGTCCATGGAACTTTCAACATTCTTCTGAGAATGTCCTCATTAGTCTTGTTAGCTGTCCATGGAACTTTCAACATTCTTCTGAGAATGTCCTCATTAGTCTTGTTAGCTGTCCATGGAACTTTCAACATTCTTCTGAGAATGTCCTCATTAGTCTTGTTAGCTGTCCATGGAACTTTCAACATTCTTCTGAGAATGTCCTCATTAGTCTTGTTAGCTGTCCATGGAACTTTCAACATTCTTCTGAGAATGACCTCATTAGTCTTGTTAGCTGTCCATGGAACTTTCAACATTCTTCTGAGAAATCCCGTCTCTGTGGCAAACAAACTAAACAAGGCAAAAGAAAAGTCGTTCACGGTGTTGGCATCGATACCCTTTAAATGAACGATTATATGTATATCTGACTTCCGGTTGGTGTAACGGGCCAAGATAGCCACCAAGCCAAATTATGTGGCATTTTTGCCTAAGTATGTAATCAGGGGGATTTTTTCTGGTCTGCATTTTCGTTTCAGGTAATAGCGGTGGTCCGGTCTTCTTCATCTGTACACAAAGTGAACGCGAATTAAATACGGGCGTATAGAAACCAGTGTTGCAGGAATCAACTGTTGACTGAATTGAAACGATACCCGACCCTAGTTTTACCCTGGGATAACATGTGTGATCTGTGTTCGACTGAAAATTCACCACCAGCTGGTCTGCGGTCGGATGGAGTATCACCGAAATGGTGACCTGCAATAATTTGGTGGGAGCACGTTCATGGACCACAAAGTCTACACCTATTTAGCGCCGGCGCATGGAGATCATGTCGCTGGCCACGATCGGTACCGTTACACGGAAGTGTGCATTACGAGTTCAACAACTTTTTTGTTTAAAAACGCAACATGCTTTATAGTACAGTATAAACAATCACGGTGAGCACTTTGTTGGTTGCTGAAACGTGGGTTAACAGATATGATGATGTCTCTTCATTGATCTATTCTCCATCTTTCCATCAATTAATCGATCGATCAGCCCATTAATCCATACGTGCATCAATTATATATATATATATATATATATATATATATATATATATATATATATATATATATATATATATATATATTTATGTATGCATTTATCCCTTTGTTACAATATTTCTAGCTTTCGCCCTTCGCTAACAAAAGTTAATGATGTCCTTGTTTATTGTTTTGAACGTTCAACTCGTTCACATTCGTCATAGAGCCCTTTACGAAAATGACAAGTCTTGAGTCTTGTGCAATATTACATTAGATTGCTGAGTTCCTTTGATTTTATTTTTATTGTCTTCTTCCTTTATCATTTGTTTTTCTTCATTCATAAATTTCTTTACTTCTCTTATCATTTTTTCATTCTTCTTTTCCATATCCACGAAAAGTTAAACCAGTTAGTGTCTATTACACTATGTGACGTTAGTGTCCATGATACCGTATGGCGTTAGTAACCATTCTACTGTGTGACGTTAGTCACCATGATGCTGCGTGACGTTAGTAACAAATGTACTGTGTGACATTAATCACCATGGTAGTGCGTAACGTTAGTAACAATTGTTCTGTGTGACATTACTCACCATGATACTGTATGACGGTAGTCACCATGATAATGTGTGACATCAATGACCATGATACTGAGTGACATCAATGACCATGATACTGAGTGACATCAATGGCCAATGATATTGTGTGACGCCAATAACCATTATACTGTGTGACGTCAATGACGATGATACTGAATGACATCAATGGCCATGATACTGTGTGACGCCAATAACCATTATACTGTGTGACGTCAATGACCATGATACTGTGTGACATCATTGACCATTATACTGTGTGGCGTCAATGACCATGATACTGTGTGACGCCAATAACCAAGATACTGTGTGACGCCAATAACCAAGATACTGTGTGAATGTCAATGACCATGATACTGTGTGACATCACTGACCATGATACTGTGTGACATCAATGACCATGATACTGTCTGACATCAATGACCATGATACTGTGTGACGCCAATCACCGTGATACTATGTGACGCCAATAACCATGATACTGTGTGACGCCAATCACCGTGATACTATGTGACGCCAATAACCATGATACTGTGTGACGCCAATCACCGTGATACTATGTGACGCCAATAACCATAATACTGTGTGACGCCAATAACCGTGATACTGTGTGACGCCAATAACCATATTACTGTGTGAATGTCAATGACCATGATACAGTGCAACGGCTTTTATTGTAAAAAATAAATATTTCCTGCTTTACAGCCACATATTGTAAACTACTCATACAGAATAGGCCAAAGTGACCCTGCTATTGGGAGCAATCAACCTATATGTTTAAGCACATCTTATATTGGGAGCCGCGATAGCTCAGTGGTTAGTGAACTGGACTACAAAGGACAAGAGGTAGGGTTCGATCCCAACCGACGGCTTCCGGTTCACCCAGCCTTTAAACGATACCGGATTTTTTTCTGGGAAAGTAAAGCGGCACGGGCGTAATACCGACCACATTACCTCAAAAATCATGTGCCGAAGGTCTGTAAAAATTCATGGTCATTAACACCATATTCCCTATACGTCACTTGCGGTGACGGGGCTACTTTACTTTACTTTACTTACATCCTATATTACTTATATTTATCTAAGCACCCCAAGACGGGAAATATGGTCCACAAGAGAACCCTGCAAGACAAAACTGTGGGGAACATGTTAAGATCTCAAGCGTATCTTCGTGTTCATGGTCAATGTCGGTCTAGACATATAAATAATAAAAAAAAATGATTGCTCATGAAAAAGTGAGAAAGAGAGTTCATCGGTGTTATATAGAGCCAAATCTGACCTATGGAAGCGAATGATGGACAGCAGGCAAACAAATGAAAAGACGATTAAAGGCCATATAGATGGGATTTTTCAGAAGAAAGTTGATAGTTCCATGCAGAGCTAAAAAGACAAATGAAGGTATTCTCAAAGAGATCAACACAAAAAGAGCTCCTAAAAACATCAGAAAGAAAAATTAAAATGTTTCGGCCACATCACAGAAAGAGGAAAGTTGGAATACTTGTTTCATCATCATCATCGAGTGCCGTCTCCGCAACGAAGGGTGGCTACCATGGAGCGTCATTCTGCTCTGTCTCTTGCTTTGATGGTGCAGGTTGTCATAGACTGATTTGTCTATCTTTGATGTTACTCGTCCATGTTAGTCTTGGTCTGCCTCTTTTACCGTGAATTTTCCCCTCCAGGATTACTTTCAGTAGGCTGTTGTGTCTTTTAACATGGCCCAAGAATCGCATTTGTCTTTTTTGAATTGTGCTTTGTAGTTCTCTTTTCATTTTTAGTTGTTTTAAGACTTCATCGTTAGTTTTCTTTTCCTTTCATCCAATTCTACCAATTCTTCTACATATCCACATTTCAAAGGCTTCAATTATCTGTTCTGTTTTCTTGTCTAATGTCCATGTTTCTGCACCATATAGAAATATTGAGAAGATGTAACATTTTGCTATTCTTAGTTTTAGCCCTGGTGTTATTTGTTTTAATGTTAGTATGTTCTTCATTCCATAAGGGGCATGCCTGGAATAACAATTGGAGGTCATAATATAAATAATCTAAGGTATGCTGATGATACAGTATTAATCGCTAAGAGTGAAAATGAGTTACAAGAAATGTTGGACATTATAGTGAAAGAAAACAAAAATAAAGGACTCAGCTTTAATAGCAAAACGACAGAGGTAATGGTAACAACAAAGAAAAAGACATCACCTCAGTGCAAAATAAAGACAAGTGCAACAATATTAAAACAGGTAAATTAATTTAAATATTTGGGAACTTTGTTAATCTCAGACGGAAGATGTACAAAAGAGGTGAGATGCAGAATGGCTCAGGCAAAAGCAGCTTTCCAAAAAATGAGGATGATACTATGCAATCAATTTTTGACAATAGAAATAAGAAAAAGAGTTCTTAAATGTTACGTAGAGCCAGTCTTGACATATGGATGCAAATCATGGACAATAGGACAGCAGACAAGAAAATTACTGGAATCTGTAGAAATGTGGTTTTACAGAAAAATGTTGAGAATACTATGGACAGCTAAGAAGAGTAATGAAGATAATCTGAGAGAAGATCAAAGCAAAAGAGAGCTAATTTCCAATATTAGGAAAAAACAATCATCATTTTTTGGCCATGTAATGATAAGAGAACAACTGGAATATATTGTAACAACTGGAAAAATTGAGGGACGAAGAGATAGAAGGAAGCAAAGAGAAAAAATAACAGACAGCTTAAGAGAATGGCTTGGCAGAAGATCAACAACAGAAATGATAAATAGCTGCCGAGATCGAAAGTTGTGGAGAGACATGATCACCTACGCCAGCAGGCTCGTTACTTGATGATGATGATGATGATGATGATGATCATGTTCTTCATGGCATTAAAATTACTTTTTGTCATTGCCAGTCCATTCTTTTGTTTATTTCAGTTGTACATTTTCCATCACTGGTTCTAGTATGTCCAAGGTAGTTGTAGTTCTGAACTGTCTCAAGGTCTATTCCTTCAATTTTGATATCCATTTGTGGGTTTTGGGTATTTCCTTTGTTTATGACCATAATTTTAGTCTTTTTGATATTCATATCTAGTCCATATTTTTTGCTTATCATGTTTATTTCATTAAGTAATTGTTTTAAATCTTTAGGATTTTCTGCTAGTAGTAAAGTATCGTCAGCATATCGTAGGTTATTGATTATCTTTCCATTAATTTGTAGGCCTGGCATCTCTATGATGTTTTTAAAGATTTGCTCAGTGTATAGATTGAACAAGCTTGGTGATAGGATGCATCCTTGTCTTACTCCTCTTTTTATATCAATGGGTGTAGAGTTCTCTTTGTTATATTTTGTTATTGCTGTTTGTTCCCAGTATAGATTACATATTAGTCGTATGTCTATGTCATATAGATGTATCTCCTTTAGGCATTCTATAAGTTGTTTGTGGTGTACACTATCAAAAGCTTTGGTGTAGTCTATGAAGCGGGCATGGATTAGTTCGTTTACTTCTGTGCACTTTTCGATTAATGTTTTCATGCAGAATATGGCTTCTTTTGACTCGCTATTTTTCCTAAATCCAAATTTCTGCTAATCTATTTTATTCTGAATCCTTCCTTGTATAATTTTTAGCAAGATTTTTGTAACATGGCTCATTAGGCTTATTGTTCTAAAGTCACTGCATTCAACTGCACCATTCCTTTTAGGCAATGCAATGAAAGTGGATGTTTTTAGTTCATTTGGTATGTATCATGTGTGGTATATGTCGTTGCATATGTCTGTAATCACGTCAATGCCAAAATCTTCTAGTGCCTGTATCATCTCTATCTATATGCTGTCAGGTCCTGCTGATGTTCCCTTTTTCATTGTTTTCATAGCTTTTTCCACCTCAAATTTTAAGATTGTATAGCCTGATGTACATTTTATAACTGGTTTATTGTCCCTTTGATCATGAAATAGTTCTGTTATATATTCCTGCCATCTATCGATAATATCTTTATTGTCTGTTAGCATTTTTCCTTTATTGTCTGCAATGCATCCACCTTCTGTGGCTTTTTTTTATTCTTATTAGTCATTCTCTTTATTTCTGTGTGCATTCCTCTTAAGTCTTGTTTGCTTTCCATAGTTTCTATTTCTATACATTCTTGGCTGAGCCAGTCTTCTTTTGCCTTTTTGCACATTTTGCGCATTTCATTATCTATTTTATTGTATTGGGCAGTGTTCTTCGCTTGTCTCCTTTCTTCCATTTTTTTCTAAGATTGTGTTAGTTATCCATTTTTGTTTTTTGTTCTTTTTTCTTTTGGGTAAGGTGTCGCAGGTTTCTTGTATGCTTTTCTTTATGCATTGCCGTTTGGTTGTTACTTTTTCATCAGGATTTTCTCTTCTGTATTGCTCAATTCTTTCTTCTGGTATGTGTTCTTTACTTGTATTGCATAGGTATCTTTAATATCTTTTTTTTATTTAAAGCTGTTATATTATCTAGTGGATTTGTTGATGAATTAGACTTTTGCTTGTTTCTCTTTAGTTTGATTTTCATTTTAATCATTACAGGATTGTGATCTGAATTAAAATCTGCTCCTGGGTAGGTTTTGGCTTTCTTTACGCTGTTACGGAACCTTTCTTTTATCTTTATGTAATCTATTTGATTCCTCTTCTTATCTCCAGGGCTTTTCCATGCGTATAGTTTCCTTTTATTAATTTTAATTTTAAAAAGTATTAAAATAATATTGAATACTTGTTTATAACTGGCAAAATACATAAAAAAGAGATCGCGGCGGCGGCGGCGACGACGACTTTAATGGTGGTGGTGATGATTCTGATGGTGAAATAGGTGGTAGGCAAACCCTAGTACTTAGGGCATGAAACATTTACGCAAGGTCCATTCTATCTCGCCTTCCTCCACACCCAAAAATACGTGTTTTTAGTAACTACCGCGTCTGAAAATTTGAGGAATAATGGAAGCCATGCTCGGCGACGCTAAACGATTTTCATGTTGCCTGATTTCGACAAATAGTGAAGTTGAAATGACCAAATTAACCAACTCGTACAAGCGTATGTCATGCGGCTTTCAAGGCCCCCATCCATTATCTCAACACTCAAAAATGGGAAAACCTGTCAGACCTAAACTACGATATAGAGATATCTGTTTATCATCTCTGAACGACTTCTCCATATGTGAAAATGACAGGGTACATCTGGCAGTGATTGCACATCATGGAGAGCTTGTATAAGGAATTGTATAATATCATTTGAGACTGTGCTAAGGCAAAACTTAGAAGAGAAAAGACTCATGAAAAAGGATGGAAACCATGTGGATCAGTGGACCTGACTTGTTTATTCTGTGGCCCTGTGTGTTTGTCAAATATTGGAAGAATTATCCACGAAAGAAGCTGTTCGACAAAATCAAATCCTGAACGAAAAAAAAAATATACAATAGCCTCCACTAGACCGTCTGACAAGACGAAAAGGGCCATATATATTAAAATGTGAAATAAAGATGATTGGATACGTTAGAAGTGTTAATTAAAGAAGCTGGAAACTCTGACGTAACACGCGTAGAGCAAAATTATGAAATGGGGTAACAGTCTAAAATTGGAACCTTCTTCCGCCATCCTGACACACTCAAGCTGGGATTCCGGATTCTCTTATGAAGTCTGCTGTCTGTTTCAGGATTTCAGTTCCGTCTTTAAGTTCCACTTTCAAGGTAGTGAGTCTGGTCCACTTTTTCTTCTCAAGTCTGGGTACTGGAGGCGGTCCAGTATTATATGTTCTGTTGTCTTGCCTGTCGGTGTGCAGTGGCACATATCGGCGGTAGTTATCTCCAGTTAGGAGCACTTACGATGTCTCAATATGTTGTTACCAGTGCGGAGACAAGAGTAGGACAGCATGGTCTCTCCCTAATAGTTAATCTACTTTCCACATTATGTTGTTGCCAGTGCGGAGACAAGAGTAGGACAGCATAGACTCTCCCTAATAGTTAATCTACTTTCCACATTATGTTGTTGCCAGTGCGGAGACAAGAGTAGGACAGCATGGTCTCTCCCTAATAGTTAGTCTACTTTCCACATTATGTTTGAGGAGCTCAAGCGGCTACGAGCTGCAGCAATATTAGCAGGGTCGGCAGCTGATCAAAACCTCGCCTAAACTTCCAAGTTAGTTTCTATGAAAACTGAAGGAGAAACGAACAAATGTATAAATAGAAAAAAAAACCGTATGGTTAAAGCTTCACGTAACAAGTGGACAACACAAACCAGTACGACGTTTCAACGCAATAGGCCTTCAGCTGGAACAAACATACAACACGTGTACAAATATGCATTTAAAATTTAAAAAAATAATTTAAAAATAGAATAATTTTGAACGAAAAGGAGAAATGAATGAAAAATAAGAATAAAGTCTTTCCAATATGCTCTGATGTGGCAAGAACAAATAAGATTATTTTAAAATTTATTGGGGGTATTTACTGATATAGAAGATCTAGTATTGCAGTACCTCCAGGCAGGACAAGTTCCCACTTCTCTAGTTAAAGTCGAGAATTCAAGAATGACATTTTTTTTTCGTGTTCGCCAGTTGTCACCTCTGTCAAAGTCCCTAAAAACGAGGAACTGAGTTTTACTTGTTTATCCTTTTTCCCTGGGAGCCGTGTGAACGGGCGTCCCTCGCCGCACAGGCAGTAACTCCATTTTCGGAGGTACTCATATTTTATTTTCGACGATGAGTAATTGACGTCTCAAGCCGGTCCTTGCTACTGAGACCAGGGATGGCTTACCGCAAAGAGAAATCACAAATAAAAATCCCTACTGGATCAGGCGGGATTTGAACTCACAACCTCTCTGTCTCGAGATCAACCAGTTACCCGAACGCCAGTAAAACCCTCGACATCCCAAAAGTTATCGCTCGTGACAGCCCGTGGAATCCAGTCAAGACATTATGTTTGGTGTGGTCCTGTTTCCTCTTTACATGACATTGCTTTTGGATACATATTTTTAGAGCCAACTGATGAGATGATCTATTGAGGGTTGTGTGAGATATAACACAAAATCATGTTATAAAATCTTACTAGTTATATGATCAAATGAAAAATCGAAATTTGCTGCAAAAGATTCGAAGATATATTCATGTTACGATCGTGACGAAGAACAGTCCACATCTACGTATACTTAAAATGTATATATTATACATTTGAGCATAAAGTTCAGTCTCACGTTAACACACTCCAGTCGACCCGGCTGATAAAAGAATGGGTACCTGACTCAATGAATGTGAGAAGATAAAATCTGCGAGGAAGAGCAGAGTTATTTTGATGACTTGATACCATCTTCTTGATCTACCCTCTCTCATTTTCTTCTAAACCATGCCATTACTGTAGCGTTTTAGAGGTAGGTTTTTAGCCCAACTCACGGCTGCCGGGTTCACCCAGCCTTAAATGGGTACATTTTTTTTCTGGGAAAGTAAAGCGGCACGGGCGTAATACCGACCACATAACCCCAAAAATCATGTGCTGAAGGTCTGTAAAATTTATGGTCACTAACACCATATTCCCTATATGCCACTTGGCGTGACGGGGGCTGTTTACTTTTTTTTTTTTACTGTAGCATTATGCTTGGAAGGAGCAAAATTTGGCCTCCTATCGTTTCCATATGATGTCACTTACTACAATTAAATGTGTGGATGGCGGACTTGTGGTCAAAAGGTAAGGCGTCGGTCTCTTGACAGTAAAGTACCGCGTTCAAATCCCACCACAGGCAGTGATAATTGTCCTCTTCGAATCCATGGTTACTTTGTGGCTCTACCCTCTAAGGGTAGTGATATTCTATGTCTAGTCATCTTGGATAACGATGAAAAATAGGTTGTACCGTGTGCACACTGCGCACGTTAAAGAATCATTAGCAGCTAAAAGTCGAAAAAAGTAGGCCAAAAATGGCTGCTTCCAGGGCAAAAATTTTAACAAGACAAAGACGATGCCGGTCAAAAGGCGCATATATCGTGGTTTAAATTAGCAACACCATTTATTCACGTGTGTGACCGTTAAGTCAGTGAAGATCTACAGCGAATACTCCACTCAACCACTACATTCTCTCTTACGGTACATCTGTTATCTCTACCTTTAGACGTCCTATTAATGTCCATTTGTCGATATCCCTCTCTCGCTCTCTCTCATTCTCATTTGTCCCTGTCTTTAATTTATAATTTAACATTTTTTACCAAAAAATGTTATATTAACACAGTATCACCTCTTTTGTTTCATTATGTTCATTGACACCCTTCAAATTTAAATATTTCTGCTGTTATTTATTGCCTGCTATTTATTCCTATTTTATAGCATATTGTTCTCCAGTCTTACTTGTTTGGAAGTGAAGTAATATAATACAGGTATGTGTAGTTTTCTGAGAATCTGTAGCTATATAGCTGCCACTGCGGCTCAGTGTTGTTAGTGGTGACGTCACTTGTAGGGGCTTAGTCATTTCCAGCTAATGAAGTGGAAGCTTGTCTGTAGAGCACATAATTAATTCATCATCGGAGATCGTCATTCTTATTTTGTTCAATATTGTATTTCCAACCATTGCAATCAACATCATCAAGGAATACATTTTCTAAGACTACGTCATCCAAGGCTACATCATCCACGGCTATATTATCCAAGACTATATCATTCATGGCTACATCATCCAAGACTACATCATCCAAGACTACATTATCCAAGACTACATCATTCATGGCTAAATCATCCAAAATTAAACTCCATCATTCAGTAATACATCATACAGGGCTACATTTTCTAAAACTACATCATCCAAGGCTACATTATCACGCTACATCATCCAAGGTTATATGATCAAAAATTAAACTATAACACCCAGGACTACATCACTCAGGGCTACATCATCCACAACTACATCATCCAAGACAACATCATTCTGGACTACATCATCCAGGACTACATCATTCTGGACTACATCATCCAAGACTACATCATTCTGGACTACATCATCCAGGACCACATTATCCAAAACTAAACTACATCATCCAGGATTAAATCATTCAGAAATAATCATCCAAGACTACACCATTCAAGACAACATCATATAAGACTACATCATCCAAAACTAAGCTAATCATCCAGTTACATCAACCACGACTGCATTATCCAAAGCTACATTATCTATGGCTAATTCCTCCAGGATTAAAACATTCAAGACTATATCATCCAAGACTACAACATTATCCAAGTCTGCATCATCCAAGACTGCATTATTTATGGCTACATAATCCACAGCTACATCACCCTAGGCTCCATCATCTACAACTAAACTACGTCATCCAGTACTACATTATCCAGGATTACATCATCCAGTACTGCATTATCCAGGATTACATCATCCAAGACTACATTATCTATGGGTACATAATCCACGGCTACGTCATTCACGACTACACCATGTACGGCTATATCATTAACGGTTACATCATCCAGGATTACTTCGTCAAAGACTACATCATCCAAGACTAAATCATCCAAGGGAATCATAGACGGATGCGGTATGTGTTAGCACTCAGAAAAAATGACAAACTAGGTGCTAACACATACCTCTTCCTTCTATGATTCCCTATTATCGCCTCGGAAGTTTTCCTATATAATAATATTTATTTATTATTATTTGTCTCCTAAATCATCCAAGATTACATCATCCAATATTACATCATCCAGGGTTTCATTGATAAATGTTTCCATTTTCAACAGTCATTTATTGATGACCATTAAGACGTTTCTCTTGTGTATAACGATCAGCTCAAACACATGCAATTCGAGGCTAGCCAATCAGCGCCTTCGTTTCAATGAATCCCACACGCGATCTGAACTGTACGTTAATATGAGCTCTCCATTGTTTGAGGCCTCTACGATTATCAACCAAGCATGCAAGAGACACATGCTCTGTCTGAGCCTGTCCAAACATTGACAAAGTCAGTCATGATAATTTACCAGTTCGACTGTTGCATAAAAACCACATGCAATGAATAATACATTCGTTATTCTTCATTATTAGCCTGGTGGTTTTTGCATTGACACCACCATTCTACTATACAATGATCCATTCTTTTATCATAGATCAGAAATCTAATCACCTTCTATCCTCATGACACCGACCCTTCTCTGTATACAAGAACTTCGCCTTCACAATTGTCAATTCTTGACTGTTTCATTTCAGGGTTATTAAAGACCATTGCACAAACCTCTTCGCTACCTTCAGATAGCAATTACGACCTATTGAAAGCTTTTCTCAATCACCTCTGAACCACAGACTATAGATAGTATATAATTCACTGGGGAAAATGGTTAGGGAATATATGTGCGCGTGCGCGTGTGTGTTCGATCGTTTTATGACGTTTTAAGGAAAGGAAAACGAGATACGTCTATGTCAATGCTAGATCATGTCTAGAAATTAGAGAGGAACAATGTGGACGTGTAACACGAGCGATAACAGATGGTACCCTCCACCCCCCCCCTTTTCCCCGAAAGCATTAACCCTCAGATTCATTTAGAAAACTTTGGAAAGTCAGACCTAGAAAATTGAATGAATGAAACAACGGATGTCACGAAAGAAATATCGCAGATATTTACGTAAACATTCAGTTTTACTGCTGCGCTTAAATGCAAAATGGCGAAAGAAGGGATTGGTTATTGAAGGCCTCGGTATCACTGCAAACGAATCAAAATCCATAATTGCTCAACCGCCCGTGCCAGTAGAATCATCCGAATTACTAACTCATCTCCAAAACAAAGAAAGGTAACTGTTGTCCCCATCGTAGCAGTCTTAGCACACGCCAAAAGACATAAGGCGAAACCGCGCAGAAAGTGAACACAGTCAACTGTTCCCTGTCATACGATATCATCATTCATCGTAAACAATTGGGACATCGAAACATGATCAAAACGGATGAATCACACAGCTCACAGTGTGCATAGAGCACTTAACTTAGTAGCTCCTGCACCAAGCCGGACTTGGAATATGATGAAACTGCAACAAGGAACACCCTTCAGACATAGCCTTCAATGGTTCCTGCCGCTTATCCACCATATACCATGGAAGTTCACGACCTCCCGAAAATGATGATCGTCATATTGAGAACAAAAAATGTATAGCGCTTGATGATGTTAGGACATCGTTCTTGACACTAACCGAACATATAAACACGAATGAAGGGAACGTAAATCAAGTGAGTTATTCAGCTGCATGACGTCTGCTCCTTTGTTTGTTTATTTTTTTATCAGCAGCCAGATGTCGTGTTAAGTACATCAACTTGAACATGGAGTCAAGGTTTTATTATCCGCCTCCAACAGATAAATACATTTAGTCTACCGTACAAGAGGTAACTAGTGAGAAACAATCCCGCAGCAAAATTTAAACTAAAAAGTTATTTTACGTTCGAGAGTCGCGACCCAAAATATCAGCGATACAACAAATGTCACAATTGTACTTTAGCATGTTCCTTTATGTGCAATCATTCATTGTGACATTATCCTCAGTGATCGTGTAGTTATGTGACAAGATGAATATGTTTTGAGGCACTTATATCCTCACAATGACAATAAAAATGCAGCAGCCATATCAGCGTTCAAAGGTCGCTTAGATTGTATACCATGTTGCTAAATAATCATAAGCGGCAACGCGTTTGTAGAACAAAAGTCATCAACCAAGAGCAATAGCATTGGGGTTTACGTATACAAACATCGTAGTCCTGTACTCTGAACCACCCTAACTTCGAACGTTCGAACTCTAAATTCGAGATAATCGTTCGGAAATCGAACAATGTTCCTACGTTCGAGCACCGCGTACGCAAGTGATAGTTTTTCTTTCGCCTAAGTCATTTCTTGCCTTACTCCCCTGTACTTTCACTGCTTTTCCACTTCTTTTTGATAGTTAATTATATAGAATCAACTATCTGTTTATTATAATGTTCAAATAGAGTCGAAGAAAGGGAAGCCTAATAGGAAAGTTGTAATATCGACGACTGCAGAGTTATAGGAATTTAGTTATATGTAGGTTATCACCACTACACTTCGAACATGTCCATAGGTGCTCAGATCCCCTCCTCAGCATGTCCCGAAGCGTCCAGCGACTGATGACTCCAGTTCTGTGTTGATTGATACGTCCTCATATGCGCGCACTAAACCACTCGTTTGATGACTGTGCTCATCTAACTCTCATCTCTTCATCTGAAAGAGTTATGTGAACTTATGGTTGTCGAAGTGTTGTTTCCTTCCCGGTATCTCAAAAGGCAGACGCCGGCCCGATTCATCGGTTGATCGTCTTTCGATGGAAGCAACAGCAAGCCAGCCTGTCCGCATTTCATTTTCCCGTATACCCGCATGTCCAGTGACGTAAACAAAAGTGATTCTCCCTATCGTTGACTTGTTGCAATGACGCAACCCACTGTCTGCGTACAGAGTCCGCCTACACTTTTCTTATCATGCTCATCGAATCACTATTTTACATATCGTGAAACATGAAAGAAGTAAACGTGTGGTAAATCTACAAATAAGGTATAGTGAGCCAAAACCACCAACCAGTAGTGCTAAATGGCAGAAGAGAGAGGGAAAAACAGCAGAGTACAATTGTTTCATATGTTTATGGAAGGGAACTTCCTTTCCAAAAAGTAACATTTTCTCTTTCTTTCCAACAGCCAATTGGGGCATCAATCCTTCACTAAGTTTCAGTAAATGCAATTTTCATTATATTACACTTACCATGAAAATACCATGAACAGCTAAGAAGAGTAATGAAAATGTTCTGAAAGTGGCCAAAGGAAAAAGAGAACTAATTTCCAATATTAGGAAGAAACAATCATCATTTTTTGGCCATGATGAGAAGAGAACAGCTAGAATATATTGTAACAACAGGGAAAATAGAGATAGAGAAAAGAGATAGAGGGAAGCAAAGAGAAAAGATACGAGATAGCTTAAAAAAAATGGCTTGGCAGAAAATCAACAACAGAAATGATACATAACTGTCGAGATCGAAAGTTGTGGAGAGACATGATCACCTACGAGAGCAGTCCCGGTGCTTGATGATGATGATAATGATATTACACTTACATATTTTATTTATTGTTTTCATGTTTTCATTTATTATTTAGGACATTTAAGTGTGTTATCTTCACCTTAAAGTGTGTGTAAAAAAAATAAAAAAGGAGCGCCGTCACGTCAAGTGGTGTATAGGAAATATGGTGTTAGTGACCATAATTTCTATAGACCTTCGGCACATTAGTTTTGGGGTAATGTGATCGGTATTACGCCCGTGCCGCTTTACTTTCCCAGAAAAATAGCTGGTGCTCGATTAAGGCTGGGTGAGACCGGAAGCCGTCGGTTGGAATCGAACCCTACCTCTTGTCCTTTGTAGTCCAGTTCACCTACCACTGAGCAATCGCTGCTCCCATAAGGTGTGTGTATTTGGCGCTTAAATTTATAATAATGAATATAGTTTATGATATGAGATGGAATAAATTCACATTTCCATTATTTGTACTGAACAGCCACCTGGAACGAATTAAGTTCGAAGTACAAGACACCGCTATGTATAGAAATATATTGTAAGCTCACCGTATGTACCGTCTTTTAGTCTCTGAACCTTTATGTATGTCTTCATTGTGTACCGTCTTTTAGTCTCTGAACCTTTATGTATGTCTTCCGTATGTACCGTCTTTTAGTCTCTGAACCTTTATGTATGTCTTCCGTGTGTACCGTCTTTTAGTCTCTGAACCTGTATGTATGTCTTCCGTGTGTACCGTCTTTTAGTCTCTGAACCTTTATGTATGTCTTCCGTATATACCGTCTCTTAGTCTCTGAGCCTTAATGTATGTCTTCCGTATATACCGTCTTTTAGTCTCTGAACCTTTATGTATGTCTTCCGGCTGTCCCGAAATTTTAACAAAAATGTCAGATTTGTCCCGTGTATAATAAAATTATAAATCTTTGTTGCTTTAAAAAAAAAATAAATAAATAAATAATCACTTTAATATTGGACAGTCATATATTTCAATAAAAATACCAACATATATATATATATATATATATATACACCAATATCACGGATACTAGTAATTTGTATAATCATAAAATCATCATCATCACCCTCATAGAGTGCCGTCTCCGCAACGAAGGTTGGCTACCATGGAGCGCCATTCTGCTCTGTCTCTTGCTTTGACGGTGCAGGTTGTCATAGGCTGATTTGTCCATCTTTTGATCATAAAATAGATATTTTAAATGCAATTGCATGGTGAAATACAGATCACTTGTACGTCTAGAACGTTAGTATGGCTCCCTCACTGAAGAGTAATGGTTCACTCAATGTGTTAATGTAATCACATTTTTTACCGCCATACTATTTCGTGAATAAAGAATATTACGTAGCTTCCGTCCGTCCAGAATGTTCCTTCCCAGTATTCCGTCTTTGACTTAAGGTTAATGTTGTCACCCTATATATGGCGGAAACACTATTTCATTCCGCAAAAGATTGTTATTTTAAGGATATTTAATCGAATACAATCTGAAGACAAATGAGAGTCGAAAACAAGCACACAAATATACAAATAATTAGTTGACAGTTTATTTAAACACGGGGAGCCGCGATAGCTCAGTGGTTAGTGAACTGGATTACAAAGGACAAGAGGTAGGGTTCGATTCCAATCGATCCCTTCCGGTTCACCCAGCCTTTAATGGGTACCAGATTGTTTTTCTGGGAAAGTAAAGCGGCACGGGCGTAATACTAACCACATTACCCCAAAAATCATGTGCCGAAGGTCTGTAAAATTTATGGTCACTAACACCATATTCCCTATACGCTACTTGGCGTGACGGGGGTACTTTACTTTTACCTTATTTACAGACACAGGATGGTAGCTTGCTCTTTCCTCCCCACAACCTTCGCTCGGTGTATCAAGAAGCTGACAACTCGAAAACTATTAACGTGAGAGTGTGTGTGTATTTGTATGTGTGTGTCTGTGTGAGAGTGTGTGTGTGAGTGAGTGAGTGAGTGAGTGAGTGAGTGAGTGAGTGAGTGAGTGAGTGAGTGAGTGAGTGAGTGAGTCAGTCAGTCAGTCAGTCAGTCAGTCAGTCAGTCAGTCAGTCAGTCAGTAATCAGTGAGTGAGTGAGTGAGTGAGTGAGTGAGTCAGTCAGTCAGTCAGTGACTGAGTGAGTGAGTGAGTTTGCTTGTTTGCGTGTTTCCGTGTTTGCGTGTGTGCATGTTTGCGTGCGTGCGTGTGTGTGCGTGCGCGCTTGTGTGTTGAAACCTTTTAATAATTTATGTAATCTGTGTGTGCGTTTGTTTCGCTGTGTTTGTATGTCTATATGTGTGTGTGTGTCCGTGTATATTAGTTTGCACGTGTGCAAGCGTGTGTGCATTTGTCTCTACGAATATATGTGGTGTGTGTGATTGTATGCGTGAGTATCAGTATTTATTAATTTATATATCAAATAATATATTGAAATGTTGGCCTACTTAAAAACTTTTACTTGCTGACAATGCAGCCCTAGCCGCTCATAGTGAAGCCACCCTACAATCGCTGATCAACAACCTGGACAAATCATGCGACCTTTTTTTTCACTGTCAATTAATCTTTAGAAGACAGTAATACTAAGTCAAGGCGACATCAAACCGCTTTTAATCACTTTAAAAGAGTATCCACTAGAATCATTTTAGAAATTCACGTATCTTGGATCCACAATTACGCAAACTACATCTGTTGATGATGAAATAAACAGCTGAATTGATAAGGCAGCTACGACTTTCAGCAAACTCACAGAAAGGGCCTGGAACAACAAAAACTAACACTAAAGACCAAACTCTTAATATATCAAACATGTGTGCTTAGCACACTATTATATGGATGTGAAACCTGGACAACATACTCAAATCACGAAAAAGAATGAATGTCCTCCACATGCGATGTCTCCGCAGAATAATGCACATCAAATTGCAGGACAAATAACCAACTTAACTGTCCTGCAACGTGCTAAGACCCCAACAAGCATGTCGATGCTCAGATGTTGAAGATTAAGATGGCTGGGGCACGTCCAACGAATGGAATAAAAACGCATCCCCAGGCAAATACTATATGGCGAACACACACACACAAAAAGACATATCAGCAGACCTAGACTACGATATAGAGATATCTGTAAATCATCTCTGAATGACTTCATCTGTGAAAATGACTGGAACATCGGGCAAGTGATTGCACATCATGAGAGCATGTATAATGAATAGTATAACATCATTTGAGACTGAGAAGGCAACATAAAAAGACTCATGAAAAAGGATGGGAAAACCCTGTAGATCAGTGGGCCTGACTTGTTCATTATGTGGCCGTGTGTGTTTGTCAAACATTGGTAGAATTAGCCACGAGAGAAGCTGTTCGACAAAAACAAAACCTAAAAAAAAAAAAAACACAATAGCCTCCACTAGACCGTCTGACAAGACGAAAAGGGCCATATATATATATATATATATATATATATATAGCCATAATTATATGTGTGTGTCTGCCGATATATGTGTCTGTGTGTTTATTAATCGATATGTAAGTTTGTGAGTACGCGAGTCTTTGTGTTTTTGTGTTTGTTAGTCTATGTGTTTTGTGTGTGTGCCAATGCTTCTGTGTCGTGTTTTTGCGTACATTTATGTGCCTCTGTATGCGTCTCTTCGTACGTGTTTGTATCCTTATTAAAACGAAATTCTATTATAATAATAAAGTACCTACCTTATTTGCTATTGCATTCACAAACTTCTCCACATTCGAACAAAAACAGAAGAGCACAAAGCGTTAACTCTAATGCCTTGTTTTTTTTTTTTTTTTCAGAATAAATAAAATCTCGTCTCTTAAAAAGTCCCTCGCTTTACCCTCGGTCACTGATTGTGACATTCAGTGACTGGCATTGAAGGTACTATCAGTAATGCGTTGTGGCCGTGCTCGCTGACAATCCTCACGGGTACGTTGTCTCTGTGGAAATCACATTTAAAACTATTAATTCCAGTCCTCGTTCAGACAGCTCGCTTCAGGCATAAAACTGCGTGAGTTTAATATCTGTATACTTTATTTGAATATGATCTATTTAAAGTATTCTATTAAACTTATTAACTGATTCAATTTCACTGCACTCTGGTCAGTCAAATAGGTGTTCAGCCCTTCTCAACAGATGACGCATAGTATGCACGCTGATTGTTTCTGTAACACGCTAATTATATACAAATCTTAGGCGGCCATTCTATCACTACGTATTGCTGAAGCTATTTTGGCTCCCGTTTTGGGGTCCCATATAAATAAATGTTATCCAATCACCGCGTCACTCTACATAAAACGATTATAGAGAACCTTCCAAATATGTCATTTTATTAAATCATAAAGTTATGTTTTTAAAAAAGGCATACATTGTATAGATTTTGTGAATTAAATTATTTCATGATACGTTATCCTCTAATAATAAGCTAGTGTTAGTCGTGGCAGCAAAAGTTTATAACTATAAATTGAAGATGAGACAAAAAATAAGACAGAATTTATTTAATTGCAAGTGACAGAGAAAAGCATCACGGATCAAGAGTAAAACTGTGGTGAACATCTGCACAAGAGTTCAAGAAACCATAGACATTAAGTGAAATAAATAGTTTTACGGGGACCAGGAAGTTATAAGAAAAGTCTTTATTATGGTGGCCGGCCAGCAACATTGCGGCACAGCGTAGCCACTATTTCGGAAGTTGAAGTTGCGCGGGCTGGTAGTCCACCTAGTCACAGCTTCCAGCTGGGAGATCAATTGTATAAAAATAAATGTCTAACTCGTGTTGGAAACAGTTGCCAATCCAATCATGAGCCGTGCCGTGCGGCAATCTCTACCACACCAACTGTCTTATGAGAATACCAACGCGTTGTATAATCATTGGTTTCCAACTAGTGAGTCGCTGAGTTCAAGATCTGACCTTTCTGTCTTCTGCCTTTTTTTGGTTTCATGCATCTCGTTAC
Source organism: Megaustenia siamemsis (assembly GCA_032433765.1). Lineage (NCBI taxonomy): Eukaryota > Metazoa > Mollusca > Gastropoda > Stylommatophora > Ariophantidae > Megaustenia > Megaustenia siamemsis. Next base: position 105,943,117 of record JAVIAB010000092.1, read on the forward strand.
CACTAGTTTTCCCATGATTTCTTCGTAAACCATTTTTTCACTGAATTGTTCTTGACTTTATTTTCTTCATCCTTCTTTAATCATAGAAGATTGTGCTGTTTCCTAGTTTACGATTTAATGCATCGTTGAAAAAAAATATATGGGACATTATAAAATTGTGGATACATTCTTAAATTTATTTCTTTACCCTTTACTTTATTAATGTATTAAGTTGCATTTTATTCTGCACTTAGCATATATTGGATTTGCCTTTAGAACGTTTTTGTTTGGGACTGTAGACTTTGTCTATCGTTATTTTTTTCTTTAAATTCCTTTAGTCATTTCATTTACGCTCTCTTATATCGGTAAATAAAAACAAAGACATTCAACGCGACCTTTTAATATCGGTAAATAAAAACAAAGACATTCAACACGACCTTTCTTAAATCGGTAAATACAAACAAAGACATTCAACGCGACCTTTTTTTATCGGTAAATAAAAACAAAGACATTCAACAGGATTTTTCTTATATCGGTAAATAAAAACAAAGACATTCAACACGACCTTTCTTATATCGGTAAATAAAAACAAAGACATTCAACACGACCTTTCTTATATCGGTAAATAAAAGCAAAGACAGTCAACTGGATTTTTCTTATATCGGTAATTAAAAGCACAGACTATCAACGAGACCTTTTTTATATCGGTAAATAAAAACAAAGCGATTCAACTGGACCTTACTTATATCGATAAACTATGGGACAATCGATTCGCTTAAACAGACAGCTGACTTCATGAGAGAGTCTGGAATCCTACTCTGATTGAGTCTTGATCGCAGAGAGATATCGATAAATAAAAACAGAGAGATTCAGCAGTAAAGTACCCCCGTCACGCCAAGTGGAGTATAGGGAAATATGGTGTTAGTGACCCTATATTTTACAGACCTTCAGCACATGATTTTTGGGGTAATGTGGTCAGTATTACGCCCGTGCTGCTTTACTTTCCCAGAAAAAAATCCGGTACCCATTTCAGGTTGGGTGAACCCGGAAGCCGTCGGTTGGGATCGAACCCTACCCCTTGTCCTTTGTAGTCCAGTTCACTAACCACTGAGCTTTCGCGGCTCCAGATTCAGCAGTACCTTTCCTATATCGGTAAATAAAAACAAATGCATTCAATAGGATCTATTTATATCTGTAAATAAAAACAAAGACATTCAACGGGGCCTTTCTTATATCGGTAAATAAAAACAAAGTCATGAAACGGGACCTATATTGGAAGCGGTCAGTTCCTCCATAAATGACTGCTTGGATCTGGATCATATAAACCAGAGCTAATCAAAACTCTACTATACCGTGTTTGGTTCAGGAACAAAACAGATCATCCAATGATTTATTCAATTTATTTTGTCACAAAAGTAGTCCAGAATTACTTTAATATCTGTTTGGCTCCTTTTGGATCTTGGAGATCCTACCTGGCCTAGGTGACCAACAGGCACAAGTCTTGGCGACACTTCCTCTTCCGCCATTTTATGATTAGTACTTGCCTGCCTTTTGTGTTTGTTTTTGCCTTAATATTTGTTGGTTTGTACCTGATGAAAGTTGTTTTGTCCGAAACATCGTAGTTTATCTCGTTTATATGTAGGTTTAGCTGCTTAATACCAGCGTGTGCTTATTTTACATAGTTACTTTAATCCCCTTATAGGTTAGTTGATATTTTTTTCTTCTTTCTTTCCTCATTTGCCTTTCAGTTACCAGAAGAGATATAATTTGTTGCCTTTTGCTCTTCATTTGCCTTCTCCTGCTGTTATGTTTCCTGAGTTTTTCTAATGCTCCATCAATCCATCGTTTTCGTAGTTGATCCTTGGATCTGGTGTTCTCTTAAGGTTTGCTGAAAACTCGTTGCAATGGCTGTGTTCTATTTTATATTTCTGTCTTATCACATGGTCACACCATTTTATCTGTTGTTTCTTTATGTATTTAAAGACGGAAATTATTACTAGCTTTTTTCTCAGTTCTTCACTTTTGATCGTATCTCTCTGGCTGTTTTCTGCATGCCATGCGCAAAAAAAGATGTTTCGATAATGGTTATTTTGTTTTTGAGTCTAGCTTCCAGGCATGGCATCGACAGCACAACATTAGAATGAAGATTATATTGTAGTATCCGTTTCGTCTCTAGTGCTGTTTCCTTGTTGGACAGTAGTGGTGACATTTGTCCGATGATTTGACAAGCTTTGTTGTATCTTGAGTCTATTTCTGCTGTTTCTGACTTACAGATTGCAACGAGACTTCCTAGGTATTTAAAATCCTTCCCTTGTTTTGATTGTCTACTGCCTATCGTTACGTTGATGTTCTGTTTTGTTTTGTGATGTTCATAACGTGTGTCCTGTAGGTGCTGATTTGGATGCGGTATTGTGTACCTGTTATCTTAAGTCTGCTTAAGTGTGTTTGTCTTCTTCTTCTTCTACCTTCCAGCTCCCTGTGGAGCATAGGTCTTCAACAAACACTCTCCATGTCGTTCTGTTTCTTGCCATTCTTTTAAGATCATTCTATGTCTTCCCCATCATCTTCACCTCTGCTTCTAATATGTCTTCTCCAATAATTCTTTGGTCTTCCTCTTTGTCTTTTCCCCTGGGGATTCCAAAAAGGGGCCTGTTGTGTAATACTCTCAGTTGACTTCTGCAGTGCGTGTCCTATCCAGCGCCATCGTCTTCGCTGTATCTCTTTATCCACTGGTATTTGACTGGTACTTTTCCATAATTCTATGTTAGTGATTTTGTCCTGCCATTTTCATCCCTTTATTCAGCGTAAGCATCCATTTATGAAAGTCTGTATCTTCATGATTGTCAATTTTGTTGTTCTCCATGTTTCACAGCCATATAATAGGACTGACTCAACATTGGAGTTGAACATTTGTAATGCTTAAAGTGTGTTTGTAGATCTTCTATATTCTCATGTATTATTTTCTGATCGTCCACGAAGAGAAGTTCGTTAATCTGTTTTAACTCCAAATGGTTGGCTACATTACATATGCAGTCCAAAGAAATCATAAACAACAGGGGTGACAGTACGCACTGTACTCATGTCTTGTTGTTCTTGCTTTCAAATAATTATTATGGCCCTTTTCGTCTTGTCAGACGGTCTAGTGGAGGCTATTGTGTATTTTTTCTGAGGTTTTGTTTTTGTCGAACAGCTTCTCTTGTGGCTAATTCTACCAATGTTTGACAAACACACGCGGTCACAGAATGAACAAGTCAGGCCCACTGGTCCACAGGGTTTTCCATCCTTTTCATTAGTCTTTTCTCTTCCACGTTTTGCCTTAGCACAGTCTGAAATGATGTTATACCGCTCCTTATACATGCTCTCATGATGTGCGATAACTTGCCAGATGTTTCCAGTCATATTCGTGTATGGAGAAGTCATTCAGAGATGATGATTTACAGGTATCTCTATATCGTAGTTTAGGTCTGCCGATTTGTCTTTTTCCGTGTGTTAGTTCACCATATAGTATTTGCCTGGGGATGCGCTTTTCTTCCATTCGCTGGACATGCCCCAGCCATCTTGACTTCGACATCTGAGCATCGACATGATTGTTGGGGTCTTAGCACGTTGCAGGACAGTTAAGTTGGTTATTTTGTCCTGCCATTTGATGTGCATTATTCTGTGGTGACATCGTATGTGGAAGACAGTCTGCTTTCCTGGTTTGAGTATTATTATTCCAAATAATTAAGCAGCTGGTATTATGAATACATAATAATGTGACATCTCCGATGACCGTCACCGTTGCCACGGAGATCGTACACTGTGATGAAATCTTTTAGATCAGGAAAGAGTAGTGGACACAGTAAGAATGTAATTACCTTTGTCATTGATCTATCTATTGACCTTTGGGGTCGTATTCGGCCCAAAAGGCATAGACTCAGATATCTTTTCTCTTGTTTCGAAATGTTCATTCTAGCGGTCTCAAATCTTGCGAATATATTTTTTATTAACTCTCGTCATTTGTCTCTGTTCTGTGCAAGCATCTCGATTTTATTGAGGGAGCCGATTCTTGCTGTCTTTACCTCTCTGATCAATGTTCTTCTCAGCGTTTCTCTGGGGCTGCCTCTTTTCCTCCTATCTGTTGTTTCCCACCTGAGGGCGTGCTATTTGCTATTCAGTTATTATATCGTATCACATGTCCAACATATGTACATCGTCTTTTCTTGATTACTGAATATATTAGTCTGATATGCAAGAGGAATATTAATATATCTTTAATGGTTTCTGTGTGTGCTATTCATAACATACGGACTACATGTTTTACTGCGATTACTTTACTTTTTTTATTTTTAATATTTGTGTTATTTACTTCTGTATTCCTCCGATTATTGCTTCCTCTTAATCATTTACTCTTAAGGAGACATTACGGGGATGTTGTGTTGTGGCTTACAACAGCTGCGACTCATCTTTGTGGCTTTTATGTTTCAATACATCTGAGCTCAGGACGACATTTTTATGCCATGGGTTGATTTCCCACTTCGATCCATACTCGCATGGCCAGACGAGTTAATGTCTTAGTAGGGAGTACTTTGGGGATGTAAATATTGAATCAGTTCTTGGTCGTTGATCATAACGCTACCGGTCAGGTTTGAGATCTGACTCTTTTTGGATATTTCAATGAAACCAGCAGCTTGTCATATTATACTTTCCTCTCCAATAGCAGCTTGTACCAGAGGCATTAACAAGTTCACTTTCAGATTGTTCAGTTATCGGTTGCAGTTAATCCAACATTGATAATTCATTGTTCAACTCTCGTTGTGTATAGTATGAAATGTTTGATGAATTAAGACTACGGATTCGAATACATTTAAAGTAAATATAGGAAGTGTAATGTTAACATGCTAATTAGGTGGCATTTGTGCAGTTTACTCTCAAGATTGGAGTATTTTCTCTTGGTTTCGTTCAGTAACTAAAGAACTAGATAGACCTCATTACCATCCGTTCTTAAAAGATGGTCGTAGATGTGTTGTGGTTTGCAGCAGAACAGTGACATTTGCGTCGGTCCAACTTATCCAACGTCAGCATGACATTTTTGAGTAGCGAGTTGCCTTCCGTCTCGATCCCTGCTCTCGTGGTCAGACTAGACATGTTAGTAGATTACTATAGGCACCGCCAAGAGGTGGGGCTGGAGTTCCAGTTCATCGATCTTGGTGCAAGCCATCAGCTATGAGTTGATGACAGCTTTCAATACTGTTGCTTTCGCTCTTGGCGAACTTTGTTATTTGATTCGTTTTACATCCGTCGGGGAGTGATTCTGCTTTTAATGAAATAGCTTAGTAAACGCAATGCCACTTCATGTGGAATTTGTAATTGGACGGTGATGGTTTTCAGACACACCGTGTATGCGAACTTCTACACACTTTAAACAATTCTAGTTTAGTTTTTAATCCAATCCACCTTTTAAATGCAAACCAGTAAAAGGTAATTTCTATAACTTTTCCTGGCCAGACAAGCTTGTTTATGCTACTAAATCAGCGCCTCTAAATTTTTCTGTAAAAATACTGCTGATATTTTTACACTTTTAAAATGCTAAATTAATTTCTCTCTCGCTAGATATGATCATAAACATTTTATTTCCTCTTCAAACATGGTTAAATTTACCTAAATATAAAATATATGAATATGAAAATATAAAACGAAAGTTTGGTACGTTACTGTAGTGTTGGATTCTTTTGAGGGGATGGATAAACGAAATGCTATTCTGTTATTTTCTTTGTGTTGTCGTTTTTATTTGTCTTTGTCTATTTATTAAATCAATCAACGTGCTATCAATACTTACATAAGCATATGAGAGCTGGAAAACAACAAGATACGTAGAAACAAAGATGAACGCATTCGAAAATAAATGTCTAAGGAAAATATTTGGTATAGTTTGGAACGAATTAAAAACAAACGAGGAAATTAGAGAAATCGCCAATGAACCACTAGTATCATCAGCAATCAACAAAAGACTTTGGATATATGTTGGACATGTGATGATAAGAAATAATAACCGAATAGCAAAGCAAGCCCTTATGTGGGAAACAACAGGTAGGAGGAAAAGAGGCCGCCGACCCAGAGAACACAGTGAGAAGAGTATTGATAAGAGAGGCAAAGGCAGCAGGAACTCTCTCAGTGAGAGCAAGATGTTTGCACAGAACATAGACAAATGATGAGATTTAATAAACGATCTTTGCAAGGATTGAGATTGCTAGAAAAAAAATTTGGAAAAGAAAGAGAAAGATTATCTGAGTCTATGCCCTATGGGCCGGCAACGGCTCGAAAGGTCAATAGATAGATTTATTACATCACATTCTGCATTCCTTTTTTTACACAAACATCTTCTACTATTGTAAGCGAGAAGCTTATTTGTTATTTCTGAACATGTTAGTTTACAAAACATGATGAAGCAATGAGGAAATAGAAAACTTTATAATTGTCACAGCTATTACCTGTGAAAATGTGTATCAATAAGCGGGCCAGTAAAACCTGTTGTTATGCGTTCTCTGATGTGAAGTGAATGCATTTTAGAGAAATGCTTTAAAGTGGAAATAGAGAAACATGGAAGTGGTTAGATGAGTGAAATGTAGCCATCCGTCCTATAGTAATCCGTATATAGTATTAACTATCATCATGTGACATACTGGTTAGCGTAGGCGATCATGTCTTTCTGCAAATCTTTATCCCCAGTGCATCGAATCAATTCGGTTGTTGACTGTTTGCCATGTGATAACACCAAACTATCTTTATAGCGTGTTGTTTCTTTGACTTTCTCTCTCTCTATCTCTCTCTCTCTCTCTCTCTCTCTCTCTCTCTCTCTCTCTCTCTCTCTTTCCTTGTATTTTACCATTTGCAACAAAGTGTTTCAACTTTTTTTCTCATTATGTGCCTAAACTGTCGATTGTTGCCTTTGTGTTGGCTTCTTTGAGAATTTCCTCGTTGATCTTTTTTTGCTGTCCAGGGAACTATTCAACATTCTTCCGAGAAATCCCATCTCTGTGGTCGCTAATCCTCTTTGACTATGGTGAAATTAATTTTAATGAAATTTGTTGCAACTTTTATATTTAAATTGATTGAATTTGATTATATAAAATTTTATTTAATTTTCGTAAATAAATATAACGGTAAAGTGGATTTCCTCAGAATTAATTTTGATAAAATGGGTGTTTAAAAAAATGAATGAATCGACACAAATTAAAATGAAGTGGAAAATAGGTATAGGTAGATATTATTTTCCGCAGAATAATGTATTAAAGATGTGGAGAATAAATGTTGTAAAAACTGCAAACTATTTATACAAATTCAATTTTGCCAAAAATGGGGGACTGGTTGGTCTCAACCGTCCTTGAGACAGAGAGGTTGTGAGTTCAAATCCCGGCTGAAATCCAAGCAGGAGACCCGGCTTGAAACGTCAATTACTCATCGATGAAAAAAATATGAGTACCTCCGAAGACGGAGTTATCTGCCTGTATCGCGAGGGACTCCTGTGCACACGGCTGCCAGGGAAAAATGGATTAATACGCAAAATTCAGTTCCTAGTCTCTAGGGACTTCGCCAGAGGTAAATTCTGTCAAAGAAAACAACTGAAATGAAATAATCGAGCCAGGAAATGCTGCCTAAATATAAGTGTCATATGTGAATGATATTCAGGCATTGATTACTGCATTCCTAAAATATCAGTTTCATTGAACAAAAGTGAACGACCTTGTCTACCAATTAGTCGAACATCACTGCACCCAATGACATTACAATTTTCTTAACAAAATCAGAAATGCATTTTGGGAAAGAGCACTGGGCCGATTTTCCACAAATTATGTGCTTAAAAAGAAATGGAGACCATACAATTGACACCACTGCTATTGGATAATTTTACGTTAACCCTATTCCTGCCAGATAACGAGGTTAAAAACCTGTACGGGATAGCTTGTTTCTAAATCAAATATACGCAATAGCATATTTCTACGGCAAATTCACGAGACAACAAGAAATTCAACATCAAATGTACCTTGAACGGAGTTGCTTATGATTTAAAATTAAATATACGAGATAAATTATGCTTAAGCACCAATTATACGAGATAAATTATGCTTAAATACCAATGTCCGAGATAACTTATGATTAAACACCACATGTCCCAGATAACTTATGATTAAACACCACATGTCCGGGATAACCTACGATTGAGCATCAAATACAGGGTATAATTTATGATTTTAAACTAAATGTACAGCATAACTTTATGTTTCTGCACAGATTGAATGGGACAATCCACGTCTTAACACAAAATGCACTGCGCAACCTCAGTTTTCGGACGAAATATGTCGATTCTATTATGTACCATATTAAACAATTGCAATTGTGTTTCCAGATCGCTCGTATAATGACAAGGGTCGCTCGGTACGAAGATGATAAATCGTATTTAAAATACCATTGTGTGAGATGTACGGGGTGTAATCGTTGTTCAAATGCGATTTTAGCGCGGTATGTTTGGACACTAAACTTTCCTTTTATCCTCGAACTCTACACTCTTGACTTTTGTTTCTAAAACTGATCTTGATCAACTCTGGTTCTTTTAAAATGAGACAACGCAAACATTTAGCTGTTAGTTGCTGACCACTTTCAGGACATGCATTCACCGGCATCTTGAACCCACAACTCACTACAATAGAGAAGGAATGTTTTTGAGCTATTGAGTTATTAGCGGCTCATCATCATTGCACTCCGAACATGTCCATAGGTGCTCAGATCCCCTCCTCAACAAGTCTGGAAGTGTCCAGCGACTGACGACTCCAATTCTGTGTTGGTTGATTAGTCTTCTTACACTCCCACTAAGTTTCTCGTTTCTGGCTGTGCCCATATCTTAACTCCCATCTCTTTCATCCGAAGGAGTGACGTGGACTCATGGTTGTCCTAGACCTGTGCCCTTCCCATATCTTGGAGGGCATTGATAATGTCCGCCCGATACATTCGTTGACGGTCCTCAACAATAGGGCAGCTAGCCATCCTAGAAGGAAGGTAATAACATTGAGAACTACTATTGGGCACTTCCCATCGCCTTCAAATGGTATATCCTATCACGGTGAGATTTGATGTTTCACTCTCCAATATTGTTATAGGACACCCTTTGCCCAGTTGAGATTTTTTGGATCATAACCATAAAACAAACACGGCACGATTACTGAAACGGAAGAACTAGGCAGTGTAATCAGTAGAAGCAATAAACACGAATAAAATCCATTATTTTTGTTATGATTTTTCCAACGTTATCAAATGTTCCCTGCCGTAGGGTAAATCGCTACAAGCTATCTTGTATTACTGACAAACTAGTTTCCCACTGAGTAATTAATTTCTTCTTTAGGAAATAATTCAATTTATTTCATTATTATTTTCTTTCTAATTTTTTTAATGAACACTCATTGTAATCATGATCACCACATAGCATGCTAATTTAAGTAATCTTCCGTCATCATAACTTTCTATCTCTACTCGTTTTTGTTGTTGACCTTCTACCAAAACGTTATCTCTACTTCCCTCTATCTATTTTTCCCTCATTTTGTTTTCTCTTGTCACAATATATTCCAATTCTTCTCCTTCAGTGGACAAAAAGCAACATATAAAGACATTGATAATATAGAGGGTGACAAATTGCACAAGACCCGATAAAGGAACTTGTACAGCTAATCTGGCAGTTGAAGCAGAAATAGTCTCCAAAACTGGAAATAGCAAGGTATTATATAATATACAGAAACATCTAATAGGCTGTTTTATATCAAATTGTAGACCTCTTCTGAGCAAAGATGACACCTTACTAACTTCTAGTGCTAACAAAAAAGCCTGATGGGCTGAACATTTCCAGGATATTCTTAACAACCACCTGATGCAGTTTGAAACAGCTGAAGCACCAACACATCATCTAGACATCAATATAAAAGAATCACTATAACAGACATTAAATTAGCATTGAAACACATCGTTAATGATAAAGCCTCTGGCGTTGATACAATAACTGCAGAGATGCTGAAAGCATTAATAATCAAAACATATTCCACCTAAAGAAGTTATTTAATAAAATTTGAGATAAAGAAAAAGTTCATACAAACTGGAAAAACGGGATCAATATCTAACTACCTAAAAAAATGCAATCTTAAAGATTGCAATAACTGGAGAGGAATTACGCTTTTATCAGTTACCATCGACGTTTTTCTGTAGAATCACGCTGAAAAGAATAAAAGATGCTGTAGATAATATTATGCGCGAAGAGCAAGCAGGATTCAGAAAGGGGAGAAGCTGTCTTAAACAAATATTTGCTCTCAGGATAACACTGGACGAAAATACAGAAAAACAACAACCAATAATCTGCAATTTAATTGATTTTTGTTAAGCGTTTGACAGCATACATAGATTGGATTGTCCTTGTGAGATATCTTGAAACATGACGGAATACCACCACAATTTACCAACATTATAAAAGACAATAATGATATTTTGGAGGCATGTTAAAAGACACAGCAGCTTACTAAAAGTAATCTTGGAATGGAAAATACACGGTAAAAGAGACAGAGGCAGACTAAGACTAACATGGACAAGTAACATCAAAAGACGGACAAGTCAGCTTATGAAAACCAGCACCACATCGGATTTTTCAGCTAATAACAAACATACAAGCATAAAATAAATTTTGCACACAATAAATATGACATTTGTCGATTGTGTGCACTAAATTACACTGCAGTTGGCCAAATAATACGACTGCACTGAACCGTTGATATGGCGCATTTTAGCAACTTGCGTTATAAGCAGCGAATTGTGATAGAATTTCTCGTTTTAGAGAAGGAAACTGTTGTGAACATTCACACCTATGTGATGTGTATGAAAGTTTTGCAGTCCACAGGAGCACAATAAGCTGCTGGGTTCAGAGAATAACAGAATCGGAAAACGGAGATACGGAGCTTCTTGATCGGTCGCGCTGTGGATGGCCTGCACAGCCACCAATACAGAAGATGTTGAAATGTGCTGAGGGCATTATTCTTGCTAATAGGCACATCACTACTCAACAATGAGCTTTAAGGTTGTCAGTCAACATTGGTAGTACAAAGGCAATTATAAAACTCTTGGGTTCTCTAAGGTTTGTGCAAGACTGGTTTCACGAAATCTCACAAATGATCACCGACTGCAAAGAAGAGCAATGTCTTCTGAACTGTAGGAGCGTTTCAATGTTGATAGAGAGAACTTTTTGGTTAAGATTGTTACAGCTTTAAGGTTGTCAGTCAACATTGGTAGTACAAAGGCAATTATAAAACTCTTGGGTTCTCTAAGGTTTGTGCAAGACTGGTTTCACGAAATCTCACAAATGATCACCGACTGCAAAGAAGAGCAATTTCTTCTGAACTGTAGGAGCGTTTCAATGTTGATAGAGAGAACTTTTTGGCTAAGATTGTTACAGGAGACGAAAACTGGCAAATCATTTTGAACCTACGACAAAAAGACAGTCAATGGAGTGGCATCATCCTCACGCCCCAAAAAGAAACTCAAGACATCTCCTTTAGCTGGAAAAGTCATGGTCACTGTCTTTTGGAACATTGAAGGTGTGATTTTTGTGAATGTTATACCAAGAGGAGAGACAATCAATTCGCAAGCTTAAATTAAGACATTGAAATAAAACTCAACGCTTTTGCAGAGTTTGGCCGCACAAGAATCCAGCAGACCTGCTTCTCCTTCACGACAATGCGCACTCTCACGCAAGTCTGGTAACACGGAAAGCAATCACCAGATCGGGTTGGACTGTACTCCCTCATCTACCATACATCCCTGATAATTTCCCTCTGATTTCCATTTCTTTTGTCCACTTAAAGATGCCCACTGTATAACAAGGTTTGAAGATGATGAAGGAGTGAATCATGCAGCGAAGAAATGGCTACACGATCAAGACAAAGACTGGTAGAGGCTAGGAATGCATGCACTTGTTGCGCGCTGGCGTAAAGCTGTACAAGTGGATAGGGATTATGTTGAATGATACCGGTGTTTACATGACATATCCATATATTTAAAAAAGTAAAGTGCCCCCGTCACGTCAAGTGGCGTATAGGGAATATGGTGTTAGTGACCATAAATTTTACAGACCTTCGGCACATGATTTTTGGAGTAATGTGGTCGGTATTACGCCCGTGCCGCTTCACTTTCCCACAAAAAATCCGGTACCCATTAAAGGCTGGGTGAACCCGGAAGACGTCGATTGGGATCGAACCAACCTCTTTTCCTTTGTAGTCCAGTTCACTAACAACTGAGCTATCGCGGCTCCATATCCATATATACTGTGTAAAAATGTAATACTTTTTGAATTAGCCGTTTCCAAGAAACCCAATGTTGTGCATTACTTTCTGAATGCACTAAGAAGCAATACCCCTGAGGGCAACATATATCTCAATCGCCAGGCATTGGAAAGAGTACACCACTGCCTATGTATTGGTAGTAATCCGATCAAGAAGGTTAAACAAAGAATTAGATCAGAAGCAGGATCGCTAAAGCAGCAATGAATTTTAAAACTGGACAAAATATGAAAATAAAAAATACTAAGCAAGAAAACCAAACTTAGAATATTCAACTCAAACGTATTATCAACACTTACGCATGTGAAGGCTGGAAAACATTAAACGAGATTGTGAAAAAAAAAAAACTAAACGGTTTTGAAGAGAAATGCCTAAGAAAAATACTTTGAGTACAATGAAATGATTCAAGATTAATACTGCAATAAGAGTAATGGCCATGCAACCAATAATCTCATCTACAATTAAGGAAAGAAGATGGACATATGTCAGACATGTGCTGAGCAGAGTCAGCAAGAGAATTCCAAAACAAGCTCTTCTATGGGAAAAATCAAGATACAGAAAAGGAGGAAGACATAACGAGACACTAAAAAAAACACTTATAAGAGAAGTAAAGTTGTCAGGCTTAAACTCATTTGATAAAATTGAATATCTCCGTCCAGAAATAGATATGGGTGGCGAAAACACTATAAGCCCTTTGCGATGTCTAACGGTACGGGAAGGATCAAGAAGTGGCCAAAATCCATTTTTTTTCCGATTTTGGTAATATGCCTTCTTTCAGATTTGGCCTCTTTCAGAACATTCTTACTAATCTCTTTAGCTGTTCATAACATTCTTATATAAAACTAAACTATTATGTGTCTTCTCTAAGCCTTGTAATACACACCATTTAAAATAGCTTCCACTGTTCGTCTATGTTCTTGCTATAAACAGCGGCGGATATTCAGAGGAGGCAACGGAGGTCACGATTCATCTAATATTTTATCACAATGCATAAAAAAGGGAGCCGGGATAGCTCAGTGGTTAGTGAACTGAACTACAAAGGACAAGAGGTAGGGTTCGATCCCAACCGACGGCTTTCAGGTTCACCCAGCCTTTAATGGGTACCGGATTTTTTTCTGGGAAAGTAAAGCGGCACGGGCGTAATACCGACCACATTACCCTAAAAATCATGTGCCGAAGGTCTGTAAAATTTATGGTCACTAACACTATATTCCCTATACGCCACTTGGCGTGACGGGGGTGCTTTACTTACTAATGCATAAAAAAACACATTCCAGCTCAATGGGTTAAATGCCACTGTAAAACCAATCACCTGATTCCTTAGTATGGCCGTGACAGAGTTCAAGGAATTTAAGCCGTTGCGAAAGGGGTTAAACTTACTACAACAGTTCAACCACATCAATCAACCGTGCAATGTGTATGAAAACTATAGCTTGTTTCATAAGTCGTGCCCAACTTTAAAAATCAATATCTTTTAAACCGCTTTTTGTATTTTTTTTCAAAATTTGCATGTATAGTTATAATGATTAGAACCCAACAGGGAATTAATTTCATTAAAAACAAACATTTGGTTATTATTATTGCTTATTTGATTTATATAAATTTATAACGACCCATTGATGTAGTCAAAACTTAGTGTTTACAGTATTTAAGTTAAAAATAGCGATTACAAATCCATACACACGTTTTTGCACGCTTTCCGCGTGAGTCTTCTGACACAATTAGACACTTGTAGAAAACACGAGGCATTGTGTGTTCCATTTCCGTTAATTCAGCGGCGTAACGTGGAACAATAACATTTATCATGAGTCTTAAAATGAAATTCTGCAGTTTACAAAACATCGCAATAAAAATGTATGACTATTTTTGCAAAGAGGCTAAACGAGGAAGATTATTTCATTCTTTAGAAAACCCTGAGAATAGGACAAGACACATTTTGGATTTATCTAAACGGTCATTTAATCGCTGGATTCAAGCACGTGACCGTCAATGTTCCAAATATACAAAATCACAAGGAAGAGCAAAAATGTTGGATAATTTCGACAGTGAACTTATTAGAAGTGAAATTCGCAAAATGTTGGGTATGAATGAAACTGTTACAATAAGAAAATTAAAAGTATCGCTGAAAAAGAACAACAGTATTGAAATATCAAAGTCTACATTATGGAGGAATGTGAGAGCTGCAGGCTTTACATTCAGAAAGTATTCCAATGGACGAAACATCAACTGTGAGAAGCCACATATAGTAGTCATGAGAAGCAAGTACTTACGTGAAGTAAAAGAGGTGCGCAAGCAAGGTTATGATATTGTGTACTTGGATGAAACATGGATCAATGCTCACCACACTAACCAAAGGGAATGGCAGTCATCAGATGGAAAGATTAAGAGATTAATACCTAGCAGCAAAGGACAGCGCTTGATAATTGCTCATGCAGGTAGTCGACAACATGGACTAATACAGAATGCAGAGCTCATTTTTCTTTCAAAATCATTAGACAATCGGGATTATCACTCTGAGATGAATGGTCACATATTTAGACATTGGATTGAAAATTCTGTTCTCCCAGCACTAGATCGACCATCTTGCCTAATAATGGACAATGCAGCGTACCACAACATTGTTGCACTTGAAGATAAAGTCCCGACGTCATCCAGTACAAAGATGCTATTAAGATATGGCTCACAAAGGAGCACATACAATTTAATAACATGTACTTAAAACCTGAATTACTATCTCTAGTAAAGCAAAAACAAAGGACAAAGATTTTTCAAATAGATAAGATTATCCAAGAGCACGGTCATATAAGTTTGAGGCTGCCACCTTACCATGCTCATTTAAATCCAATAGAACTAATCTGGGCAAAATTAAAAGGACAAGTGGCAGATGAAAATACAACATTCAAAATATGCGATGTAAAGACTCTTGCTAATCTCGCTTTATTAAATATAGACAAAGATTATTGGGCTAAATGTGAAGACCACGTCTTAAAACAGGAAGAGGAATATTGGAAAAATGATGGTTTGTGGAATGTTCAACCCCAAACAGTTATTAATCTTTTAGACTCGTCTGATTCAGAATGAAAGTATATAGCCCCCACAATGTTGGCCCCTATATTACCTTAAATTATTTCAACAAACGGTCCATTTCAGGACCACACAACTATGAAAATTGGACATACAGGTATACCTTGATATTATTATCGTCCGTCCTCGAACTGAGCAGACAATAATTCTCCTGGTGTTTTGTTTTATCCAGTTATTTCCCCATTACGGCCACGCCTTTACCTAGTGAAAATTAATCATAGACCAGCAACTACGGTAATTTCTATTCTTTAGGGCTTCACAATTTACAATTTTGACAAACATCAAAGAAATATCGCCGCTTTAAGAAAACTGCAGCTGCAAGATATTTGTTAAATATACATTTAAAGGGTTTTTTGCATTCTAATAACATTTGGAAAATTTCAAAAGTATTTAACAAACGGTTAGACAGTAATAGCGTTTTGAAGTTGGGCATATGTTTTGAAACGAGCTATAGGTAGGCCATTTATATAATCACCTCCCCGTTGCCATGACAACAGAAGTACGACTAATAAGATGGTATTTTATCTCTTTATTGAAACATATAGAAGCAGTACCAATATGAGGCGACCGTATCTAGAGTCCCCGTAAGACCACAGCGTTGCGTCATTACATATTAAAATAAAGCTTAAAAAAAAACTGTATTAAAAGTTAAACAGCAAAACAATATTTTTTCTCATAACTTATACTGCAATAACCACGATTTTATAAGATAATTATAATTTTGTTATTATTTTTTTCGCCTTATGTCTTTTGGCGTGTGCTGAGACCGCTACGATGGGGGCTACAGTTACCTTTCTTTGTTTGGGAGATGAGATATTAATTCGGATGATTACGCTGGCACGGGCGGTTGAGCAATTATTGATTTTAATTCGTTTGCAGTGATACCAGGGCCTTCCATAACCAAATAACCAAATATGTTAATTCAGATCAATAACTGAAAGAACAATTTTAAAAAGCGTAAACGTATGTAATGTCGCCAATTTTCAGGTTAAAGGTCACCCTAAAGTTCAACAGACTTCCTGCCCTCCTTAAGTTTCGAAACCGCCATCCGCCGCTTTATAAACGCCTTTAGTTACATGCATTATTACAAATGAGGTTGGTATATTTTTGTTACAATTACCATCTATTATTTCATGACTGATTTTTTTTTTCACTTTAGTTTTGATCCGCATATTGTTATTGTCCTGATTGAAATCATATTCTATCGTTATCTTTTTTTATGCAACGCGGCATCAATTTATTTTTCATATTTCCGATCTATTATGTCTTTCCTCGGACTTCTTGGGCACTGATTTTTGTCCTAACATCCGCTATTTCGTTTCCTTGAAATGAACTATGATAATTTTCAATTATCGCGAGTATGGAGTGGTAACAAGAAGTAGCTCTGTTCATGTAATAATGTGCTCTGAGAGTAGTTGTTCATGTAATAATATGATCGAAGAGGAGTTGTTCATGTAATAATGTGATCTGAGAGTAGTTGTTCATGTAATAATGTGCTCTGAGAGTAGTTGTTCATGTAATAATGTGCTCTGAGAGTAGTTGTTCATGTAATAATATGATCTAAGAGTTGTTCATGTAATAATGTGCTCTGAGAGTAGTTGTTCATGTAATAATGTGCTCTGAGAGTAGTTTTTCATGTAATAATGTGCTCTGAGAGTAGTTGTTCATGTAATAATGTGCTCTGAGAGTAGTTGTTCATGTAATAATGTGATCGAAGAGGAGTTGTTCATGTAATAATGTGCTCTGAGAGTTGTTGTTCATGTAATAATATGATCTAAGAGTTGTTGTTCATGTAATAATGTGATCTAAGAGTTGTTGTTCATGTAATAATGTGATCTAAGAGTTGTTGTTCATGTAATAATATGATCTAAGAGTTGTTGTTCATGTAATAATGTGATCTAAGAGTTGTTGTTCATGTAATAATGTGATCTAAGAGTAGTTGTTCATGTAATAATGTGATCTAAGAGTTGTTGTTCATGTAATAATATGATCTAAGAGTTGTTGTTCATGTAATAATGTGATCTAAGAGTTGTTTGTGTAATAATGTGATCGAAGAGTTGTTTGTGTAATAATGTGATCTAAGAGTTGTTGTTCATGTAATAATATGATCTAAGAGTTGTTTGTGTAATAATGTGATCTAAGAGTTGTTTGTGTAATAATGTGATCTAAGAGTTGTTGTTCATGTAATAATGTGATCTAAGAGTTGTTTGTGTAATAATGTGATCTAAGAGTAGTTGTTCATGTAATAATGTGATCTAAGAGGAGTTGTTCATGTAATAATGTGATCTAAGAGGGGTTGTTCATGTAATAATGTGATCTAAGAGGAGTTGTTCATGTAATAATGTGATCCAAGAGGAGTTGTTCATGTACTAATGTGATCTGAGAGTTGTTTGTGTAATAATGTGACCTGAGAGTTGTTTGTGTAATAATGTGACCTGAGAGTTGTATGTGTAATAATGTGATCTAAGAGTTGTTTGTGTAATAATGTGACCTGAGAGTTGTTTGTGTAATAATGTGATCTAAGAGTTGTTTGTGTAATAATGTGATCTAAGAGTTGTTTGTGTAATAATGTGATCGAAGAGTTGTTGTTCATGTAATAATGTGATCTAAGAGTTGTTCATGTAATAATGTGATCTAAGAGTTGTTGTTCATGTAATAATATGATCTAAGAGTTGTTGTTCATGTAATAATGTGATCCAAGAGGAGTTGTTCATGTAATAATATGATCTAAGAGTTGTTGTTCATGTAATAATATGATCTAAGAGTTGTTGTTCATGTAATAATATGATCTAAGAGTTGTTGTTCATGTAATAATATGATCTAAGAGTTGTTGTTCATGTAATAATATGATCTAAGAGTTGTTGTTCATGTAATAATATGATCTAAGAGTTGTTGTTCATGTAATAATATGATCTAAGAGGAGTTGTTCATGTAATAATGTGATCCAAGAGGAGTTGTTCATGTACTAATGTGATCTGAGAGTTGTTTGTGTAATAATGTGACCTGAGAGTTGTTTGTGTAATAATGTGACCTGAGAGTTGTATGTGTAATAATGTGATCTAAGAGTTGTTTGTGTAATAATGTGACCTGAGAGTTGTTTGTGTAATAATGTGATCTAAGAGTTGTTTGTGTAATAATGTGATCTGAGAGTTGTTTGTGTAATAATGTGATCTGAGAGTTGTTTGTGTAATAATGTGACTTGAGAGTTGTTTGTGTAATAATGTGATCTAAGAGTTGTTTGTGTAATAATGTGATCGAAGAGGAGTTGTTCTTGTAATAATGTGACCTGAGAGTTGTTTGTGTAATAATGTGATCGAAGAGGAGTTGTTCTTGTAATAATGTGACCTGAGAGTTGTTCATGTAATAATGTGATAGAAGAGGAGTTGTTCTTGTAATAATGTGATCTAAGAGTTATTCGTGTAATAATGTGATCTGAGAGTTGTTCATGTAATAATGTGATCTAAGAGTTATTCGTGTAATAATGTGGTCTAAGAGTTATTTGTGTAATAATGTGATCTGAGAGTTGTTTGTGTAATAATGTGATCTGAGAGTTTTTTGTGTAATAATGGGATCTGAGAGTTGCTTGTGTAATAATGTGATATGAGAGTTATTCGTGTAAAAATGTGATCTGAGGGTTGTTCATGTAATAATGTGATCTGAGAGTTATTCGTGTAATAATGTGATCTGAGGGTTGTTCATGTAATAATGTGATCTGAGAGTAGTTGTTCATGTAATAATGTGATCTGAGAGTAGTTGTTCATGTAATAATGTTATCTGAGAGTTATTCGTGTAATAATGTGATCTGAGAGTTGTTTGTGTAATAATGTGATCTGAGAGGAAATGTTATGTAATTATGTGAACTAAGAGGAGTTGTTCATATAATAATTTGATTTGAGAGGAGTTGTACATGTAATAATGTGGTTTGAGAGTAGTTCATGTAATAATGTGATCTGAGAGTAGTACATGTAATAATATGATCTGAGAGTAGTTAATGTAATAATGTGATCTGAGAGTAGTTGTTCATGTAATAATGTGATCCGAGAGGAGTTGTTCATGTAATAATGTGCTCTGAGAGTAGTTGTTCACGTAATAATATGATCTGAGAGTAGTTCATGTAATAATGTGATCTGAGAGGAGATCATGTAATAATATGATTTGAGAGTAGTTCATGTAATAATATGATCTAAGAGTAGTTCAAGTAATAATGTGACCTAAGAGTAGTTCATGTAATAATGTGATCTGAGATGAGATCATGGAATAATATGATCTAAGAGTAGTTCATGTAATAATATGATCTGAGAGTAGTTCATGTAATAATATAATCTGAAAGTAGTTCGTGTAATAATGTGATCTGAGAGGAGTTGTTCGTGCAATAATGTGAACTAAGGGGAGTCGTTCATGTAATAATTTGACCTGATAGGAGTTGTTCGTGTAAGAATGTGATCTGAGAGTTGTTGTTGCGTAATAATGTGATCTGAGAGAAGCTGTTCATGTAATAATGTGATCTGAGAGGAGTTGTTCGTGTAATAATGTGATATTATAATTGTTCACGTAACAATGTGATCTGAGAGGCGCTGTTCATGTAATAATGTGATATGACAGTTGCTTCTGTAATAATGTAATCTGAATGGAGTTGTTCATGTAATGATGTGATCTGAGAGGAATGTGAGTAGAAATTTTGCTCTGGCGGTTTGGTATTGAGCGTGTGTCTCGTTCAAAAGTTGTTTGGATACTGTGTAAAGAAACTGGTTTAGTAAGATCGAGTCTATTGAAAACGATAGTTAAACGTTGGTACTATGTTTAAAAGGAGTTCGTCTAACAAATTGTATTAGTTAAAGTAAAAAGAGAGCACGTGACATACCTTTTCTTGGGAAACACACTGAAAAAGAAGTAATTACTACTCGAATGTTCACGAATGAAATGTATAAATCAACATAATTTTAAAAAAAACGAAAATCAATACAGAAAAAAAGCAGAAGTCATGACAAACGGGAAAGAGAAGCAATGCGTAAGTATATCAAAAGAGGACATATGTAAACAGTGAGCCGCGATAGCTCAGTGGTTAGTGAACTGGACTACAAAGGACAAGAGGTTGGGTTCGATACTGATCGATGGCTTCCGGGTTCGCCCAGCCTTAAATGGGTACTGGATTTTTTTTAGGGAAAGTAAAGCGACATGGGCGTAATACCGACCACATTTCCCCAAAAATTAGATGATAAAGGTCTATAAAAATTGTGATCACTAGCACCATATTCTTTATGCGCCACTTGGCGTGACGTAACACTTTATTTTACTTGTTACTTTACTACAGATGTATACATCATATCAGAGCTGAAGTATTTAAAAATAACATTCTTTTCCGAAGATGGCAGAATGGATTTTTTTTTTTAAACTAACATTCGGTGCAGCAAGTCAAATTAAAGTTTAGGACAGCTAGCCTTTCTCCTGCCACACATGCTAGTCAGCACAATAAAACATCCTACACAAAGCATATTTATCTCCACCCCATGTTACCAGTGCCACACATGGTCCCTCACAACAAATTCAAAAATCAAGTTAGTCACAACGGAAGTGAGACATTTGAGAACTGCTGTAGGACCGACCACATGAAACAAAATCAGAAATTAGGTTATAAGAGAAAGAGTTGATATAGATATAAGAGAAAAAGTTGACATAGATATAAGAGGAAGACTTGATATAGATATAAGAGAAAAAGTTGACATAGATATAAGAGGAAGAGTTGACATAGATATAATAGAAAGAGTTGACATAGATATAAAAGAAAGACTTGGCATAGATATAAGAGAAAGAATTTACATAGATTAGATTTTTTATTACATACAGTGACAACAAATATAGGGTGTTTATAAAGTCTCACTACACTTGGTATCTAGGTCAATTTGAAAAAAATGTTTATGACGTCATCACAATATGTGCTCAATGGTAAGTTCACTTGTTGCGACAGTTTTCTTAATGACTTGTCTGGACTTTTAAGGATTCTGTCTTGGATATCTAAACATATTTCATCATTCACAGCAGGCCTACCAGATCGTGGAGCATCTTCCACATTTCCAGTAGCAATAAACTTATTCAACAAATTTCATTGACAGTGGGAGCACATATTGTGATGACGTCATAAACATTTTTTTTTCAAATTGACCTAGATACCAAGTGTAGTGAGACTTTATAAACACCCTGTACAATGTTTGTGTCCACTAGAGGGAAATCTCAATAATGTGAGACCATACGAGGCATACACAGAAAGAGCACACAGAGTTCTAGGCAGCTCACATTACAATGGAATTACATCATCATAGAAACTCTACAATATCATCAAGTGCCAATAGCGGTGGCTGCCATAAATGCGAGAATCAGAACTTTATCTCTCTC
The DNA here is from genome assembly GCA_032433765.1 of Megaustenia siamemsis. NCBI lineage: Eukaryota > Metazoa > Mollusca > Gastropoda > Stylommatophora > Ariophantidae > Megaustenia > Megaustenia siamemsis. Next base: position 105,964,914 of record JAVIAB010000092.1, read on the forward strand.
GACAACCGAGGTGATTTGATTACAAGTGGAAGAAGGAGTAAGAACTAGAACAAGAAGAAGAGAGAGAGAGAGAGAGAGAGAGAGAGAGAGAGAGAGAGAGAGAGAGAGAGAGAGACCGAGCTTAAAACATCCCATAATTATTTTAGGAAAGAAACCTGAGTGTGCAGAAAATCCACAAACTCCTCAACAATGCAAATGTTTGCACAAACCGCTGATTAAAAGAAAGACGTCAGAACCACTGCAATCGTTACTCATCATTTGCCGTCAACTATGGAAGTCATTGGAGCCCTCTCGACGATGTCTTCACAATTTTCTTCCAACCTTCACGACCAAGAACTGCTTTCTGATTGAGTTAAACCTGTCATCTTCTCATGTTGTCTTCCCACTCCTGCCTGTTTTGTCTTCTTTTGTCTAGCACTGTTCCTTGTAGAAATGCCTTAATAAGTTTTATAAATATTGTCACAAGTCCATATCATTTTAATGTTCGTTCTTTTTATCGTTGGGGAGAAATGAAAAATTATATCTAGAAAAAAATTGTACGGTTAAAGCTTCACGTAACAAGTGCACACCACAAAACAGAAAGACGTTTCGGCGCAGAGGCTTTCAACAGGAACCTTTTTATCGTTAGCCGTAAGCCTTTGTGTGTGGGTTTCCGGTACGTAACATTATAATGACAGTAGCAAGATTTTATATACAGATAACAAAAAAAAAAAAAACTTAAAACAGGCACCACAAATATGAACTTAGTATATTTTTTACTTCATGTACCGTACCTGCTGACATGGGTGATTGCGTCCCTCTTCACTGCTTTCAGTCTCAACAGTTGCTTAATGAATGGGACAGTTGACTTCTTACTCTTAAGTTGTCAAATATCTCGTGTGTGTGTGTGTGTGTGTGTGTGTGTGTGTGTGTGTGTGTGTGTGTGTGTGTGTGTGTGTGTGTGTGTGTGTGTGTGTGTGTGTGTGTGTGTGTGTGTGTGTGTGTGTGTGTGTGTGTTTTATTTCTCCTATTCCCTTTATTTCTCCTATTCCCTTTATTTCATTTCTCCTATTCCCTCTATTTCTCCTATTCCCTTTACATCTCGTTATCACAATATATTTCAGCAGTTCCCTTCTTCCTACGTAACAAACAAATTGGTGATTGTCTCCTTCTGGTGTTAGTAATTATATAGCTTCATCCGTCAAGTTACCCTCTTTAGCATCCATAATATTGTCAACATTCTTCTACTGCTTAGAATGGCCCCTGCCACTCAACTCTACGTCATGTACACGCATCTGAGAGTGATTTTACTCCATCCAATGTTCTATCTGTCAGGCCACAGAGGAAGAAATCCCATCTTAACGTCATCAAGTGTCAATCATTTAAACACATGATGTACAACAGTTCCACAAGGATGTGCATACAGATGATCTGGATAAGGCTGTGAAGTGTGTTTTGATTGTACTCTTTACAACCAACAAAAAAGCTACTTATGTCAAATGCAGAGTCGAAAATGGATACTTTAACTTCTCCTTTAATAAGGTATATACATGTATTGTATTTAAAGATTAGGGTTGGTAACATATTGCTAATTCACTCCCTCATCATCATCAAGTACCGTGCCTGCTGGCGTAGGTGATCATGTCTCTCAACAACTTTCGATCTTGACAGTTATTTATCATTTCCGTTGTTGACCTACTGCCATGCCATTCTCTTAAATTGTTTGGAATCTTTTCTCTTTGCTTCCCTCTATCTCTTTGTCCCTCGATTTTTCCAGTTGTTACAATATATTCCAGCTGTTCCCTTCTCATTACGAGGCAAAAAAATGATTATTGTTTCATCCTAATACTGGAAATTAGCTCTCTCTTGCTTTGGCCTTTTTCAGAACGTTTTCATTACACTTCTTCACTCCCTCACTGCAAGTATTTCACAAAGCCGATCTTTTTAGTCAGCTTATTTGCTGCTTTGTTAACTCTTTAACTGTCACAACTAGCAAATTAAAAGGAAAGAGAGATCGCGGACGACAAAGAGAGAAAATACTGGATAGCTTGGTGTCATGGCATGGAAAACAGTCAACAACAGAACTGGATACGGTGCACTGTAGATAGAAGATTGTGGAAGGACATGATCGCCTACGCCAACCGGTATGGCACATGATGATGATGACTGTCACCAACTCATGCATGTTTGTAGAGACAAATAAAAATAAATGAATATTATGAACAGAAACTTCTCTAGGCGACAAATCACCGAACCATTTAGAGAGAAGAGATATGTTTACAACACTCGGGAAAATCCACAAATAATCTACAACAGAAAATAAAACAAAGAACGAGAGACAGCCCGAAGCAGGATCGAACCCGTACTCCTCGACACAGCACTTATGGCACGAGAAACCTGCTCTAGAGCACACTGTCAGCTAAGAAACCTAAAAAAAAAGATGCTGTCACTTGTAATGTTTTTCACGCACGTGTAATCGTGACTGAGCATAAGGTTACGAACACAACTCGGGAGGAAATTGCCCGTTCATTCTACTTTGTCTGCCTTGACAATGTCATATCAGTTTGAGTGCTTTACAAATCTAATGCAAAATTGTTCTGACTCCATTAAATTAATCCAGGAGAAATGTAAAAAAAAGTAGAAAAAATTGTATGGCTAAAGCTCCACTTAACTAATCGACGACACAACTTTGACCGACGTTTCGGCTCAATACCATGGACAGCTAAGAAAACGTTCTGAAGGAGGCCAAAGCAAAGAAAGAGCTAATTTCCAATATTAGGAAGAAACAATCATCATGTGTAGGTCATGTGATGAGACGGGAGCAGCTGGAATATATTGTGACAACTGGGAAAGTTGAGGAACGAAGAGATAGAGAGAGGCATAGAAAAAAGATAGCAGACAGCTTAAGAGAATGGCTTGGCAGCAGATCAATAGAAATGATAAACTGTTAAGATCGAAAGTTGTGGAGAGACATGATCACCTACACCAGCAGTCATGGTACTTGATATAATGAGCCAGACATTAAGGAATGAAATCTCTGTTCTATAGTACACACAGTCGACAACGGTCTCAATGGCAGGAGCTGAAACAGTCTGATATCGGGCTCAGGGCATAACAGGGACCTTAGTTTAAGGTGTTAAGTGGCCAGAACCAATCACGAAAGCAACGACAAACTACTGGTTGCAGACTGCCGATAAATCATGACAGCCAGATAGGGGGGCGAAACATCAGCTTGGTTTGAAGTACAAAAAGGGGTATTTCTGTGATGCATCCTCTCTCGATATCTCTTCAATATCTCTGCTGAGAAGATTATCAGATATGTCAGAAGTGACTGACAGATCTGTGAAGTTCAACTCTATCACAATAAACAGAAACATAATTCCAGAACTCAGATACGCTTAAGACACTGTCCTCCACTCAGACGGTGTAGAAAGATTAAAAGAGATAACTGAGTGTGTTGAAAAAAGAACAGTGAAGAGCATAGCCTCTATCTCAGCATACAGAAAACTAAGATAATGTTCAATGACAAAGCATAAAACCAGAAATAGATCAAAAGAAGACTAACAATACCAACAAAAAAGTGAAACGATATGATGAAAATGTAGCACAATACCAACAAGGCAATAAAATTAAAGTTATTGAGAGCATGTATCTTCATGATGACAAAATATGATTGAGAATCATGGACATTTTCGCAAACAGCAAGGGGAAAAAATCGATTAATTCGAAACAAAATGCTACAGAAAAAATCCTAAGATACCTTCGATAATGAAAAAGAGCAATGAAGACATATTTAAAGACCTAAATATAATTATTTTTTCTAACTAGCTTATAAACATACTACAGAAGAAATTTAAATACTCTGACAACGTCAAAAGACACTTCAGACTGAAGAGAACAATAATGGAAGGACTTGTTCCTGAATGACGCGTCAAGGAGAAGGTGATTTGAAGACATCAAAGAGAGCTTTGAATTTGATAACGGAAGAAGTGGGAGATCTGGCTAGAGACACAAAGATTATTTCAGACAGGGTGTTGTGAATGCAACTTTCTGTGGGAGATCTGGCTAGAGACACAAAGACTATTTCAGACAGGGTGTTGAGAATGCAACTTTCTGTGGGAGATCTGACTAGAGACAAAAAGATTATTTCAGACAGGGTGTTGTGAATGCAACTTTCTGTGGGAGATCTGGCTAGAGACACAAAGATTATTTCAGACAGGGTGTTGTGAATGCAACTTTCTGTGGGAGATCTGACTAGAGACAAAAAGATTATTTCAGACAGGGTGTTGTGAATGCAACTTTCTGTGGGAGATCTGGCTAGAGACACAAAGATTATTTCAGACAGGGTGTTGTGAATGCAACTTTCTGTGGGAGATCTGACTAGAGACAAAAAGATTATTTCAGACAGGGTGTTGTGAATGCAACTTTCTGTGGGAGATCTGGCTAGGGACACAAAGATTATTTCAGACAGGGTGTTGTGAATACAACTTTCTGTGGGAGATCTGGCTAGAGACGAAAAGATTATTTCAGACAGGGTGTTGTGAATGCAACGTTCTGTGGGAGATCTGGCTAGAGACATAAAGATTATTTCAGACAGGGTGTTGTGAATGCAACTTTCTAGAAAAGGCATGCAACTTGACGATGACCCAGACCAAACGTTAAGCTTTACAATCACATGTCATTTTTTTTCAAAGATTTACTTGTATGTTCAATTGTCGGAGGCTAGAAACTGTACGTCAGGACAGCTGGACTTTAACACAGAAGTCATTTTTTTAAAACATATTTTAACAAAGATGAATATCACAATATTTTTTTTCATTCATTAAACTGGTGTTATGCCTGAGCATCTCTTCTTTAACTTCTATCCTGTTCAGCTGTGCATCTGTCATCGCGTGTTTTTAGCGTTTCTACTTGAGTTTAATATGCTCCCAATTAATTTAATAGTACATTTCCGAAAAATTATTTTCGCTGTTATGACAATTACTGACAACCATAACTTGACTATTTAAAATGTGACTTGAAGTGAAATATTTCACAGAATTTTAAAAAAATTAAAATACAACCTATTAAAATAATGCCATAACAATAAGAGCAATTAAATTTACTTTCTGAAATCTAAAATTAGAAAAGAATTAAATTGTCTTTTTGTCTGCCACAGATTTTCAAATGATTTGCGTAAAAACAGCATAATATGCTCTAAATTTACATGTTTTACTACATCAACAACCGGTCATCGCGATCACGAGGATTACATCCCCACCTCACTCTCTGAGGGCATTGAGCTGCTCAAAAAGTCAACTTCACAAACTTCTAGAACATACATCATCAACAAAATGTCGAGTGATCAAGTTTTTTTTTTCCTGAGTGACACAAAGTGGATGGTAATTGCGTGTAATATAACCTAACAGATCTGTCTAATGCTGAACAGATCGTGTCTCGTCTGGAATAAGAGAACCCCAAAATAAACACGTAAACATGTACATGCAAATTATATCTATACACTTTTGTTTGCATTATTTTATGTAGCAGTATGACCATTGTATGTGAACAATTTCGTGATCACATAAGAAGTATCAGCGAAATACACGTACCCTGTAGAAGCCCTGAGTTTAAACGCTGACTAATAACGTTTCATAATGATAACCTGTTACCGTTTTTTAAATGTTTACCAGGACACTAAACATACAAATTGTGAAATGTCAAACGTTTGAACGCACATTACTTGAGCAGGGTTAAAAAAAAAAAAGTAAAGAGCCCTGTCACGTCAAATGGCGTGTAAGGAATATGGTGTTAGTGACCATAATTTTTACAAACCTTTGGCACCTGATTTGTGGGGTAATGTGGGCGGTTACGCCCGTCGTGCTTTACTTTCTCAGAAAAAATCAAGCACCCATTTAAGGCTGAGGGAACTTGGAAGCCATCGATCAGAATCGAACACGACCTCTTGTCATTTGTAGTCCTGTTCACTAACCACTGAGCTATCGCGGCTCCCACTTGAAATGCGGTGCTTACGTTTACTGTCTGTCTGTGGAAGAATTAAGAACTCAATCTCATCAAGGCTGGTTTTTCAAGTGTAACTAGGAAAAATGTCACCCCACCACATGGAATTCAGACCGTGGTACCTTTTAGTTTTAGGCGAGTACCTTACCTCATCGATACCAAGACCTCCCTGTCTGTGAAAGAATTAAGAACTCAATCTCATCAAGGCTGGATTCAAGTATAACAAGGAAAAATGTCACCCCACCACATGGAATTCAGACCGTGGTACCTTTTAGTTTTAGGCGAGTACCTTACCTCATCGATACCAAGACCTCCCTTGACACCGAACGGCAGGAATGTGAGACAAATCGTTTGAAACACATATATATATATATATATATATATATATATATATATATATATATATATATATATATATATCATCATCATCATCATCATCAAGTACCGGACCTGCTGACGTAGGTGATCCTGTCTCTCCACAGTTTTCGATCTCGACAGTTGTTTATCATTTCTGTTGTTGACCTACTGCCAAAACATTCTCTTAAGCTGTCTGGTAATTTTTCTCTTTGCTTTCCTCTATCTCTTCGTCCCTCAATTTTCCCAGTTGTTACAATATATTCCAGTTGTTCCCTTCTCATTACATGGCCAACAAAATGATGATTGTTTCTTCCTAATATTGAAAATTAACTCTCTTTTTGCTTAGGCCTTTTTCAGAACGTTTTCAGTACTCTCCTTTGCTGTCCATGGTACTCTCAACATTCTTCTGTAAAACCACATTTCTACAGACTCCAGTGATCTTCTTGTTTGTTGTGGTCGGTATTACGTTTATTGTCTGTAGAAGCCCCTGTTACTCACTATTACTGTTTATTATGTATACATATAATTGTAGCAAAGATTCAGCGGCCGAAAACATAAATCCACTGTTTGATTACGTCAGTTTTTAAAAGGAAACATTTTCCCACTTCATAAACAGGAACAAGGACATTCTATAGCATTGTGGTGATGATATTGGTGATGATGATAATGATGATCAACACGATAATGACTGATACTATTATAATCAAGAAGATGATGATAATAATTGGTAAGATTGTGCTCAACACAATGATTATGCTAATGGTGTAGTATCGATTCATGCAGAATAAACAACTGAATAGAACAGAGCTGTATAAACATTTGAAATGTTAAGCCCATATTGAGTTGACATTATACACCTCAGATATTAATTAGAAGAGAGTAGTAGAAAATGTGTGCAAATGATCAGCTATAAGATACCATTATTACAGGGAAAGAACAATGGGAACTAGCCAATATTGTTTAGATGCTGGGCAGGACTCACTATTTAAGAAAGCTGTGGCAAACTTTAGAGGGTTCTAGCATGACTTTAAAGTGGATTCCACGAAGAGACGGTAGAGGTTTTAGTTCGAGTTTTAGAGAGTATAGAGAGATCTGTGTGAGTGGTTATTGTGCTATGAGTATACAAGTTTCATAGGAGAAAGTGTTATTGGGTACAGATTGGACACAGAAATTGTATTATCATGAATGTGAATTTGTGTTAGCAATAAAGTTGTGCTGATTTTCTTACTGAGCATAGAGAGTGTCATACTATCGACTTTGGACACTTAAAATTGACCATTAACGATAAACAGTTTTATAGGTTCGTAGACGGTCGTAACATGTATGTACGTGTAATGAGAGCTAAATGAAAGCAAGACATTTAATCAAATGAGTTTGTGGAATGTAATTAGAGAGTAAACAAACTTTTGAGCGTAATTAAGACTACATTATCAAAACGTTATATGAGGTGTTTGTTCTGTGTTATGACGTGCTTTCACAATACTTTTATTGCTCTGGACATTTGGGTTTGACAATAGCCTTTTTGTGTTACTAATTTAAGTTGTAAATGACATGATTTTTTATGTAAAAATAATTGATAATGATGATCGATACGATGGTGATCAACACAATGAGTGAAAAAGGACAATGATGATTAAAAAAAAGTTCTTATGATGTGCCTGAAAAATGTTAATGGTTTCTTTCTGATGTTTTTTAGGAGCTCCCTTTTTGTGGTGGCCTCTTTGAGAATTTCCTCATTGGTCTTTTTAGCTGTCCAGGGAACTTTCGACATTCTTCTGAGAAATCCCATCTCTGTGGCCTCTAATCGTCTTTTCATTTGTTTGTCTACTGTCCATGATTCGTTTCCATAAGTCAGAGTTGCTTCTATATAGCACCGATGAACTCTCTTTCTCACTTCTACTGATATAGATTTAGGCTCTGCCTGATGATATAGGAAATAATTTCCATGAAATAAACAGCTAAATATACCACTTTTTGCGTAGGGTTTCCTATTTGAGCTTCACAATCTTTATATATGAATGGCAGTAAAAATATATCTTCTCACTTTTCATCAAGCTTTACAGCGACCCCACACGTTATTGTATCCGTGTGCCCGTCTCTGTGTATTTTAATTGCAGTGTCCATATTTTATTTACATATGTTATCACCATAAAATTATCATCTCAATAATATCACCTTCTGCATATGTATGGTTTTCTTCACCTTGTTTTTACATCTCTTTTTGAACTTGATGTAGTCTAATTTATTCCATTGCTATCTCCTCGACAGTTCCCTGAACAATTTTTGCAAAGCTCATTAAACTATGTTTTTATTGCATCTAAATGCCACGTAGATCTGGTCTACATGTGTAGTTTTTTTTAGTACTTTTAGGAAGGGAGGGAGGGAGGGAAGGAGGGAGGGAGGGAGGGAGGGAGGGAGGAGGGAGGGAGGGAAGGAAGGAAGGAAGGAAGGAAGGAAGGAAGGAAGGAAGGAAGGAAGGAAGGAAGGAAGGAAGGAAGGAAGAAGGAAGGAAGGAAGGAAGGAAGGAAGGAAGGAAGGAAGGAAGGAAGGAAGGAAGGAAGGAAGAAGGAAGGAAGGAAGGAAGGAAGGAAGGAAGGAAGGAAGGAAGGAAGGAAGGAAGGAAGGAAGGAAGGAAGGAAGGAAGGAAGGAAGGAAGGAAGGAAGGAAGGAAGGAAGGAAGGAAGGAAGGAAGGAAGGAAGGAAGGAAGGAAGGAAGGAAGGAAGGAAGGAAGGAAGGAAGGAAGGAAGGAAGGAATGGCCTCGTCACAAACATGATGATTTTTAGATTAGACTTTCGGCAAATTATTTTTTGGCCAATGTGGTCGGTATTACGTCTGTGCTGACTTTTAAATCCCAGAAAGAAATCGGCATGCATTTATGATTGGGTGAGCCTGGAGATGTTAATCAGCATCGAACTCGACCTCTTATTCTTAATAGTTCAATTCACTAGCCACTGAGCTACCGCGATTCCCACAAAACAATTAAAGACGTAAACATCATCACTTGATAATTTGTAGATTAATTATTGTAATAAACAGGATAATGACAGGTTCTAATTTGAGGATTACGGTTTATGTTTCCCCAAATGCGGTCAATTCAGGAATAAAGCGTTTTTGTGACATCAGGAGGGAACAGTCATACTTTCAACCATGTTATAGGGAAGGTACAGACATACTTTCAGCCATGTTATAGGGAGGGAACATTTATATCTTTAGCTGTGTTATAAAGAAGGAACAGTCATACGTTCAGCCATGTTACAGCGAGGGAACATTTATATCTTTGGCTGTGTTATAAGGAAGAAACAGTCATACTTTCAGCCATGTTATAGGGAAGGTACAGACATACTTTCAGCCATGTTATAGGGAGGGAACATTTATATCTTTAGCTGTGTTATAAAGAAGGAACAGTCATACGTTCAGCCATGTTACAGCGAGGGAACATTTATATCTTTAGCTGTGTTATAAAGAAGAAAGTCATACGTTCAGCCATGTTATAGGGAGGGAACATTTTTATCTTTAGCTGTGTTATAAAGAAGGAACAGTCATACGTTCAGCCATGTTATAGCCAGGGATCATTTATATCTTTAGCTGTGTTATAAAAAAGGAACAGTCATACGTTCAACCATGTTACAGCGAGGGAACATTTACATCTTTAGCTGTGTTATAAAGAAGGAACAGTCATACGTTCAGCCATGTTATAGCCAGGGATCATTTACATCTTTAGCTGTGTTATAAAAAAGGAACAGTCATACGTTCAGCCATGTTATAGCGAGAGAACATGTATATCTTTAGCTGTGTTATAAAGAAGGAACAGTCACACGTTCAGCCATGTTATAGAGAGGGAACATTTATATCTTTAGCTGTGTTTTAAGGAAGGAATAGTCATACGTTCAGCCATGTTATAAGGAGGGAACAGTCATTCGTTTATCTATTTTATAAGGGAACAGTTATACGTTTACCAATGTTATAAGGAAGGAACAGTCGTACGAGTAGCAATGTTATAAGGAAGGATTAAATTATGGGAAAGTTGTGATAACAACAAAAATCGAAATGAAACAGATAGATGGAAGCAGAGAGAAAATATCCAAAACAATTTAAGAGAGCGTTTTGGTTAAATGTCCACCACAAAATCGATAAACCAAAACAATGAAAGGTTGTGAAGGGATATGATCACCTACGCCAGCAGGCATGGTACACGATGATGATGACGTTGATGATGATTTTGACTACTATAACCAAGGTAATAGTAGCGGTGGTGATGATGAAATTTATCCTGGCTATCGTTGTAGTGATGTTATGGGTTGGGACATATAACTAGGTGAACTCAGTGACATCTACAGATACTGAAACGGTTTAAGACGTACTTGTTGTGGCGGTACTGAAAGAATGTAAGATATAAGATTCTACAGCGGACAGGTTGGCAAGCTGCGCTATCGTTGTAGTGATGTTATGGGGTGGGACATATAACTAGATGAACTCATTGACATCTACAGATACTGAAACGGTTTAAGACGTACTTGTTGTGGTGGTACTGAAAGAATGTAAGATATACGATTCTACAGCGGACAGGTTGGCTAGCTGCGCTATCGTTGTAGTGATGTTATGGGGTGGGACATATAACTAGGTGTACTGTGAACTCATTGACATCTACAGATACTGAAACGGTTTAAGACGTACTTGTTGTGGCGGTGCTGAAAGAATGTAAGATATAAGATTCTACAGCGGACAGGTTGGCTAGCTGCGCTATCTTTGAGGACGGTCAAACAATGGCTCGAGCGGACATCATCAATACCCTCCGAGATATAGGAAGGGCACATGACTTCTCGACAAACATGAGTCCACGTCACTCCTTCGGATGAAAGAGATGGGAGTTAAGATGGGCACAGCCACAAACGAGAAACTTAGTGGGCGTGTAAGAAGACTTATCAACCAACACAGAACTGGAATCGCCAGTTGCTGGACCCTGCAAGACGTGCTGAGGAGGTGATCTGAGCACCTATAGACATGTTCGGAGTGCAATGATGATGATCCACAAATATCTCAATAACTCAAGGTTCTCGAGGTGACGAAAGCTAAGAAGATTATGAATATTATGACAATAAATTAGGCAAGCAGTTAAGAAATAGACATGAGGCTTCAGTATAAAGAATGTGCGAGATTCGATTTTAAAAGCGCACAAAGAACAGTGAGAGACAACGAACGGTGGAGGAATGAAACTAGAAAGAAACTCTCTACCACAACACTCCTGGAGGTTAAGGAAGTAAGCGATATAAGGGTTAATATAGATATTTGTATTGTAAATTATGATGATTATGAGTAATGGGTTTTTAAATGTTTATCAAATATGTGTATGACAAAGTAATTCATCATCATCATATGCCGTACCGGTTGGTGGTGGCGATCATGTCCTTCCAAAATCTTCTATCCACAGTGCTTCGTATGAGTTCTGTTGTTGACTGTTTTCCATGCCATGACACCAAGCTATCCAGTATTTTCTCTCTTTGTCGTCCGCGATCTCTCTTTCCTTTTATTTTGCCAGTTGTAAACAAGTATTCTAGCTTTCCTCTTCTCATGATGTGCCCAAAAAAATGTTGATTGCTTCTTTCTGATGTTTTTTAAGAGCTCCCTTTTTGTGTTGACCTTTTTGAGAACTTTCTCATTGGTCTTTTTAGCTGTCCAAGGAACTTTCAACATTCTTCTGAGAAATCCCATCTCTGTGGCCTCTTGTCGTCTTTTCATTTGTTTGTCTATGTCCATTATTCGCTTCCATAGGTCAGAATTGGTTCTATATAGCATCGATGAACTCTCTTTCTCATTTCTATTGACATAGATTTGTTGCATAAGATATTTTTCATTTTCTGAAATGCTATTTTTGCCTGAGCTATTCTGCTTTTTATTTCTGTGTTCCATCTTCCATCTGATGTTATCACTGTGCCCAAGTATTTCAAACGTTGCACTTGTTTCAGGTTTTTCTTGTTTATTTTTTAATGCTGCATGGTGGTGGTGATTTAAATACAAAGTAATTAGTGGTCAAAATAACTTGCAGACAACTAGTAGGAAAGTGTGAGATAAAACTAAAGAGTATTTGCCATATTTGTGGCGTATGAGGATATTGAGTCTAGTGATCATATCTGTATGTGTCCACCGATCATTAAATGATGATATCACCGTCCTAGAATAAATGGCATGTGCCCATGTTACATTATCCACCACTTGATCATAAGTCGACTACTAAATAATTCAAAAACGTCTTGTAATGTGACAATAAAATCTAGCTGCCACGCTCAGTCCGGTGCTACTATTGAGTGACGCACCAAGTATGACCACACATGTGCATTTTTATTCCATTGCTCTCTCAGTTCTTGCAAAAGTTTCCCCGATAACTTCTGAGTACATGACCTATCCAGCACAAGGTTGCTGATTCATAGTAGGCCCATTTCCTTTTGATTATTTTTATTGTGTTCTAAGTTGATGATTAATATGAACAGAAAAATTGCAATAATGTTCCTTAAATTGGCCTAAACAGGTTGCATTATTTTATGGCAGTTTCCTTTTTATGTTTTTCTTCGTTATTTAGATCCATACTAGCGAACTAAGAGTTGCTTGTTGTTTTTAAACACTTCCGCTACAAAATTGTAGCATTTGTTTTTTTCTGAACCATTTGGTTTATGTCGCCCAAAATCTTCCGTCTACTTTTTTTTTTTTTTATGTGTATGTGCTTATATTTCCTGTTACAGCTTTTTCAATTCTTTTCTTAGCTTCTTTAGAAGCCTCGGTGATGCATGTTGAGTTATGTTGAGTTAAAATATATTTCTCCATTCTTTCTTCTTTTTTTGTGCTCCAGTTTCTGAGCTTGCTAGAGTGCCTTATTCTTCAAATCCGCTATGTCAAAAATACAATATTTTATTTTATCTAGCCACGCTTTCACTATTCGCCCTAACACTGTTTAGATCAGACTGTTTTTGTCGCCCCGGGCGCTACCAAGACCCTGATCACGACCAGGAGAGAAAAGAATAGAGCCACTGTCACTTCATGCTGAGCCAGGAACGTGCTTTAAGTGGGATGTGAGTACTATGGATACGTCCTTTACGTACGATCTTTCCACTAAACTAATGTTCCTAAAGTAGGCATTAATTACACGTTGGATCTTGTGACGTACCCTGGCCTTACAAACTATTTTTCTTATCAACGTAAAGTGGGCCCAAGATTTTAGAGAATTGATTTTACGAATTTTCCTCTTTGGATGTGGTCTATGCATGAGATGTCAGAGATTTTATGGTAAGCACTCCATTTCATAACTTGTATTTCTCTTTATTATTTTATGTTTCGCAGACATATAATAATCTGATATTACCATTTTCCATAACAGTCGGACTTGAGTTCAGTGATTTGTCTCGCGAAAATCCAGTCCATATTTATTCTACGAGATGTGAAGTTGCCGTGGTGTAGCGGTTAGTGAACTGATCAACAAGGACAAGAGGTCGGTTCCGATCTCCCTACTGACCAGTTTCTATGTTCACCCAAAATCTACTTTAAGATATAAAGTAGTCCATAGTTATCAACCTTAATTTGATAAAGAAAGGCGGGATGGCGTAGTGCTGGCCACATTGACAAACATTGAGCCAATTGATATATATATATCATCATCATCATCATACTTACATACATTCATCTATATATATATATATGGCCAGCAATAAAATATTCCCTCGTTCCCACTCTTGAGACATAACGTTAATTCATTATTTACTGTCTATCCTGATTCTACATCACAGACCACACAATATTTTAATACTTCCTGGTAAAGCAGTCCACACAAAACAGTAGCCTTCGGTTTGTTGTTGTTTTTTTTTTTGTTTTTTTTTTTACAATCGCGCCTACACAGGATGAGACTGACTGTGAGGACTCTTGTACTGGATAGAACGGAATAAGAATGGAGCTGCTAGACTCAGACAACGTTAATAGCCTGCTCGTAACGCTGAAGATGTTCATCACGGCTCCCAACGCTGGAATATAATAATGGATTTCTGTGTTTCTCAGACGGACAATTGTTGGCAGGTGACAAGTTAAGACTTGTCAACGGAGGTCCGAAATACATCGCCAGCTGTTCGATCTTAATAGAATCTAATTCCAATTATAACTATCCCTGTCCTGTCTGTGCCTAGCCGACCGTAGTAGCCTCTCTCATTATCTTACAATTATCGTGAACACTATGTCTTTCTGCTCTCTCTCTCTCTCTCTCTCTCTCTCTCTCTAGTAATCAACTTCTATTTAAGGCACATGCGTCGTCGAATGTTTTCATTAACAACATAAAACAAGACCAACAAAAGAACTAACTTCTGCTTCTTCTTTCCTTCCTCATTTGCCTTTCAGCGTAGAGGAGGAGGGGGGAATTTACTCCTCTGTTCGCCTCTACTGCTATGTTTCCCAGTGTTTCTAATATTCCGTCAATCCATCTTATTCGTGGTTGGCCTTTTCGCAACGTTATTGAAGGCTCGTTGTGTTGTGTTTTGATCTTCCTGCCTTGTCACGTGGCCAAACCATTTTATTCGTTGTTTCTTAATATACTCTATGGCGGGGGTTATTTCTAGCTTTTTTCTCAGTTCTTCATTTCTGATCTTATCTCTCAGGCTGTTTCCTTTCATTCGTCTAACACATGTCATCTCAGTAGAGGCTATTTTTTTTTTGTTGTTCTTGCATCGAGGGTTCCAGACTGGCATTGGTAGCACAACTTTGGAATGAAAATTGTATTGTAGAGTGCCCGTTTTGCTTAAGGGATATTTGAGCTAAGAACTAAAGAACTAACGAAGATATAAATCCAAGTGCACGAAAAAAAAACATTCGGCAGTGTAAAAAAATAAAAATGTAAAGAGCGCCCGCACAAAACTAATTATTTATTAGTTATTTCGAATATTTTTGTTTTATTGTTTCGTTATTAGTTTTGTGTATGTGTTTTTCTTGTTTGTTCCTGCTGAAGGCCTATTGGCCGAAACGTCGTTTAGTCTGTGTCGTCCACTTATCACGTAAAGCTTCTAACATACCATTTTTTTTTGTATTGTTTAATTTTTCCTCATATTCAGCTTTACTGCAGCTTCGCATTTGTATGCATTCATTTGCATTTCTTTGCCTTAACCCCTGAACTTTGACATACTTAGATCGTGTTTTACACACACACACACACACACACACAAAGTATAATTCCTGTGGGAAAGAAAATGAAAGTTTGGGGGAAAAGAGAGAAGCTACAAAATAGGCTAGCATCCTGGAAAGGTAAGGATTAACACAATTAATCAACAATACTTCCAAGCGATAGCCTGTGAAATGGCTTATTGTATAAGCCTTTGCATGGCACGTAATGATAGTGACACCCTTTCTTTCATAGACATTCCTCCAGGCTTGTCGCTACACACGTCTCCATCTACGTCACGTAAAGACTAAAGTGCTGACCCAATTATTATACGGTTTCTCTGATTTTCACTGTTTAAATATCTGCTCTTCTAATTCTGCTGGATGAGTCTACGTTTCAAAGTGTCTGGAAACGTAATGTCCTAATTTTTTTTTTATTCCATCCCTGTGCGAGATGAAGCTTTCTCAACTGCCACAGTTTAAAGCATTATCCTCTAAGATACATCGGCTTCAAATTATGAAGGTGTTACCGTACGAAGACAGTTAAATAAAGAAAGTAACTATTTCAACCGTGTATATCTCTTGACTTTTTCACATTTTGGTGGAGACAAAATCACTTCAACCTTTTGACATATGTCGACGTTTGCCACTTCGAAGTTAAATATCTGAAGGTGGTTTATGTGCCCTCTCGGAGGCATCGATTAAAATTATATACATCTGAGGATATTTGTACAAGCCACTAGGAGACAAGCACTAAACTATGCATCAAACAAATATTGTCATCTGCCGCATGGAGCCAACGAAATATTATTTCTTTTCTTTCGGTAACTCACGATTACTCATTTTCATCAGTCCCTCTTGAAATGGCGTTCGATGTGCAATTTGCGATATGTGGGGTGACATGCAAGCGGAGAGCAATATCTGCGTCCGTCGGTGCACAACTTCAAATTAACTATTTTGATAATCAATTCTTTTACTTGATCGACTCTAACGGCTGGACCAGAATAGTTGATTTGTTTGAGAGGTCAGTTTTGGGAAGGTGGGTGAGCGGGTGATCACACGTCAGCTAAATCCAAGCCTTGATATACCTGTCTATTTTGGATAGCCAGGCAACTCAATTTGATCCATTCTTATTTACGACCAACTGGAAAATACCTTACAACTTGAGATCAAGGAGGGCCTAATTAGCTCTCTGATTACAGAATTGGGAATGTGTTATTCTGTGATGACCATCCTCAACCCATCAATCTGTGAATTAGTGCTCTCAGAATTTAAAAAAAATGTAAATCAAACAAACCGGTCACCTCATTTACGACTATATATATTGTCCTTTCGAACCGAACAGCACATAGAAAATTATCCGTGTCCAACGATTTTGGTATTTAGAATTGGATATTGCACAGGGCCCACGTGTGGCGAGACGTTGCCACACGTCTTTGCTCTTGACGAACCTCTCAACAGCGACAATGCAGCTAATGCCTGCTATTATTGCTTCTCGCCGCTGTGTTCTGTTCGGTATTTCTCTAGGCTGACCTCTTTATATACCCTCTGATTTTGCTTTGAGATTTTCTTGTTGTCTCTTCTCATTACTTGACCAACATATGCCCACCTATTCTTGATTGTAAATGATATTATTGGATTCTTTATCATTTCTAGTATTTCTCCTCTACTCTTGAATCCATGACATGGTAAGCAATGTATTTTTCTGGTGCATTTGTTGTCAAATGTATGTAATTTATTTTCTGTTCTTTAGATTCTTTCCAGCTCTTGCATACATAAGTCTGGATAAAAAATTTAATTTGAAAATTACATTTTACAATTACTGATGGACTATTTCTTTCTTTCCTATTATCATGTGCCATGCCTTCCCATGTGTGTCCTCACAAATTGCCAAAGTTTCTTGATTGCATTATAGTTGAACAATTATTCATTCACCGATGTTAAGCTATGTGTGGATTCTCTCTCTCTCTCTCTCTCTCTCTCTCTCTCTCTCTCTCTCTCTTTGTCATCCTCTATCGATACGTTTTGTCACATCCCACATCGTGATGTTCTCTCAATACACTCAAATAATAATGAATGAAATGTCTACACAATAAGACATTGAATTATTAAATAAGACAAATATCCATTTACCGGCAGAGAAGCATAAATATCTGAATGGCGTCGGTATCAACTATTTTATCGACGGTGATTATTCAACATAATGTAACACTGTGTTCGGATAGATTATAATCTGTCTATCCCGCGTGATTTCTTTCCATGTAGATTGCTATCTTTATCGTGCCCGTCCGTTGTTTTATACCGAGGCCTTTCACATTTTGTCGTGTCATTATGCCGAATTGAAATCTTTTTATTAATTCTTTCTGTTACTCCTCGTTTTCATTTCCGCGTCATGCAAATGATCAATTACTCTTGAATTTTCCCCTTACTTTCATACAAATATATATTCGTATTTATTTCGACAAATTTTAGAGATATTGGTCGATGTTATCTTTAATATCGTTATTATCATGCATGCAAACGTTTTTGCTATTGTTAATCCGCAAATAAACGATGTTTGAAAAACTATCTTTCATCATCATCATCATCATGTGCCGTACCGGTTGGGTTTGGCGATCATGTCCTTCCACAATCTTCTATCCACAGTGCATCGTATCAGTTCTGTTGTTGACTGTTTTCCATGCCATGACACCAAGCTATCCAGTATTTTCTCTCTTTGTCGTCCGCGATCTCGCTTTCCTTTTATTTTGCCAGTTGTAACCATGTATTCCAACTTTCCTCTTCTCATGATGTGCCCACAAAATGTTGATTACTTCTTTATGATGTTTTTTAAGAGCTCCCTTTTGTGTTGGCCTCTTTGAGAACTTTCTCATTGGTCTTTTTAGCTGTCCAGGGAACTTTCAACATTCTTCTGAGAAATCCCATGTCTGTGGCCTCTAATCGTCTTTTCATTTGTTTGTCTATTGTCCATGATTCGCTTCCATAGGTCAGCATTGGTTCTATATAGCATCGCTGAACTCTCTTTCTCATTTCTATTGACATAGATTTGTTGCATAAGATATTTTTCATTTTCTGAAATGCTATTTTGGCCTGAGCTATTCTGCTTTTTATTTCTGTAGTGCATCTTCCATCTGATGTTATCACTGTGCCCAAGTATTTGAAACGTTGCACTTGTTTCAGATTTGTCTCGTTTATTTTTATGCTGCATGATGGTGATGATTGTTTCTTCGATATAACTATTACTTCTGTTTTCTTACTATTCAGACTGAGACCTTTCTTGTTGCTTTCTTTTACTATTATATCTATCATTTCTTGTAGTTCATTCTCTGCCTCTGCTATTAAGACTGTGCCATCCGCATATCGTAAATTATTTATGTAGTGACCCTTGACTTCAATTCCTTTTTTGTCTACTATTGATCTCATAATATATTCGCTGTAAAGTGAAAACAAATCCGGCGACAGAACACAGCCTTGTGTGACTCCTTGTTTTATAAATTGAAATTGATTGTCCTGTTTGGTTGTTAATTCGTATCTTTACGACACCTATTTAACATTACTGGTGTGTGTCGGGGGTGGGTGGGGCTAACGACAGGACCAGAGCGATAAAGGCCGCTTGGTCAAAGCAGTCGCCACGACGCGTGGGACATAAGATTTGTATTTCACTCCGCAAATAAAAAAATCCGTTCTGTCTACTGTAGGTTTCGAACACCGTACGCCGTCTTTTTGCCAGCGAAACAGTGGATTTCGCCGCACCACGCGCTCCTCTAATAAACGATGGTTGTGACGAAGAAATACTTTACTTGACAATAGATTTTTAACAGATTTAACATTTATTCTTTTTAACATATATTCGTTGTTGTTAAAAAAAAAAATTATATAAACGTAGATCACCAGTGTGTACAACATACCACTGATGTTTGTTATGTGCCTATTAACGTAGATCACCAGTGTGTACAACATAACACTGATGTTTGTTATGTGCCTATAAACGTAGATCACCAATGTTTACAACATAACACTGATGTTTGTTATGTGCCTATAAACGTAGATCACCAATGTGTACAACATAACACTGATGTTTGTTATGCGCCTATAAACGTAGATCACCAGTGTGTACAACATACCACTGATGTTTGTTATGTGCCTATAAACGTAGTTCACCAATGTTTACAACATAAAACTGATGTTTGTTAATGTGTCTATAGTTATGAGAAGTGTCGGGAGAGCATGTTATGAAGTTGAACTTGTTGGCATCAAACCTTCATTATTGCCTCATGCAGTTGTTCCCAACAGTGTTGTCGCTTGCTTGTCTCCTTATAGCGTGCTCCATAAACTGCTATCCTCTTACAAGCAAAATGGGGACTGACTTCCAACAGTGTTAACACTTGCTTGCTCCTAGATAATCCCACTCAATAAAGTATTGTCCCCTTATAGGCAAAAAGGGCACTAACTCACATCAGTGTTTTCACATTTTTGTCCCATGACAGCCGACTCCATAAATATAGCCCCCTTATGGGCAAAATGGAGGGAGTCGCGATAGCTCAGTGGTTAGTGAACTGGACTGCAAAGGACAAGAGGTAGGGTTCGATCCCAACCGACGGCTTCCGGGTTCAACCAGCCTTAAACGGGTACCGGATATTTTTCTTGGAAAGTTAAGCGGCACGGGCGTAATACCGACCACATTACCCCAAAAATCATGTGCTGAAGGTCTGTAAAATTCGCGTGACGGGGCTCTTTATTTACTTTACTATAGGTAAAATGGGGACTGACTCCCATCAATGTTTTCACATTCTTGTCCCGTAACAGCCGACTCTATGAAGTATTATCTTCCTATTATCAAAATGAACATCCAACAGCATTTGCGATAAAAGTGATCATCGATTCACATCTGTCTCCCCGCGTCAAAGTCAGTGTACAGGACAGGGACATAGACAAAGGTGACTTTACATATTTTTGACTTCTGCAACGACTGTACCTATTGAATATGTACAGAGTCTGTCTCCATTTTTTTTTTTTATCGAGCTCATCGAATATATACAGGCGTGGGTGTAGTCTTGTAGACTCTAACCAAATTAATGCCCTGGTCACTGCCATCACCTTCATCGTCATGCTACTCGTGGTCATAACGTATGCACCACTGTTTTCTTTGATTGTTCTACCTGCCGAGCGTGCTGTAAATGTCCATGACTCATTTGGTGTCGTATTACGGCTCCGTCAGTATAGATGACTGCATCTTTCTCATCGGTGTTATCCCAGATGAGATCGTTGACCTCCGCATTGACCACGATTGAGTTCTCTACCCTACATTTCCTGTCTAGTGTGACAATATACAAAAATGTGTCGAATGACGTTTTGAACTTTAGCCCATGCGCTGGAGATCGGGCCAAGCAATACTTATTTTAATTAAGATTGTATTGAGAAGTTCACTGGGCAGATACAAAGAATAATGAGGTCATTCTCAAAGAGGCCAACACAAAAAAGAGAGCTAGTAAAAAACATCGGAAAGAGACAATCAACATTATTCGGACACATCATGAGAAGAGGGAAGTTGGAATACTTGGTTACAACTGGCAAAATACAGGGAAAGAGAACGTGGACGACAAAGAGAGAAAATACTAGACAGCTTGGTGTCATGGCATGGAAAACAGTCAACAACCGAATTGATACGATGCACTGTGGATTGAAGATTGTGGAAGGACATTATCGCCTACGCCAATCAGTATGGCACTTGATGATGATTGAGAATCACTGATCTAGGCAATCTATTTTTTCTTAAAGATTTTTCAGAGAGATGTAAATTTGCCAAAGTAATGACATATAAACTAACTAGCCGAATTACACAAATACCATCAAAACATCGAAGAACAACTAATAAATATATATACCTTACCAAGCTCTAATGAGTGTTATGCCATCCTAAATCACATCAGAAGCACGATTGGGAGCTTTTCGCTCATACAAGATTAAACGTTTTTACAAATACCGTCTCATTCATCTACGTTCATGTATAATTCGATTGTCCACGTGAAAATATCTGGCCACACTCTGTCTCTTGCTTTGATGGTGCAAGTTGTCATAGGATGACATGTTTATCTTTCGATTTTCCTCGTCCATGTTAATCTTGGTCTGCCTTTTTTACCTTGTTTTTTTTCCCCATTCCAAGATTACTTTCAGAAGGCTGATGTGTCTTTTAACATGCCCCAAAATTTTCATTTGTCTTGTTTGAATTGTATTTAGTTGTTCTCTTTTCATTTTTAGTTGTTTTAAGACTTCATCGTTTGTTTTCTTTTCTTTCTATCCAATTCTTCAACAAATCCATTTCCAAGGCTTCAATTTTCTGTTGTTTTATCGTCTTATTTCCATGTATCTGCACTATACAGGAATATTGAGAAGATATAACATTTTGCTATTCTTAGTTTTAGCCATGATGTTATTAAATTTGATATTAGTATATTTTTATGGCATTAAGATTGCTTTTTTTTGCCATTCCTATTCTTTTGTTTATTTCAGTTTTACACTTTCCATCACTGGTTATAGTATGTCCAAGGTAGTTGTAGTTCTGAACTGTATCCAGGTTTATTCCTTCAATGTTGAAATCCATTTGTAGGTTTGAGTATTATCTTTGTTCATGATCATAGTTTCAGTTGTTTTTTTTTTTATAACTAATCCAGATTGTGTGCTTGTCATGTTTATTTCATTAAGTAATTGTAATTCGTCATGATTTTCTGCTAGTAATACAGTATCATCAGCATATCTTAGGCTACTTATTATCTTTCTATTAATGTTTTGGTCTGCTTTCCCTGTGATGTTATTATAGATTTGCTAAGTAGAAGCGCTAGACACCATAAAACAAAACGCTGAGATAAACGTCACGGTACCTACATAAATTACATACACAGTAAATCATCATCATCATCATCGAGTGTCTTCTCCGCAACGACGGTTGGCTACCATGGATCGCCATTCTACTCTGTTTCTTGCTTTGATCGTGCAGGCTGTCATAGATTGACTTGTCCATCTTTTGATGTTACTCGTCCATGTTAGTCTTGGTCTGCCTCTGCCTCTTTTACCTAGTATTTTCCCTTCCAATATTACTTTTAGTAGGCTGTTGTGTCTTTTAACATGGCCCAAAAATGTCATTTGTCTTGTCTTAATTGTATTTAGTAGTTCTCTTTTTATTTTCAGTTGTTTTAAAACTTCATCGTTTGTTATCTTTTGTTTCCATCCAATTCTACCTATTCTTCTATAAATCCACATTTCAAAGGCTTCAATTTTTTGTTCTGTTTTCTTGTCTAATGTCCATGTTTCTGCACCATACATGAATATTGAGAAGATGTAACATTTTGCCATTCTCAGTTTCAGCCCTGTTGATAATTGTTTTGTTGTTAGTATATTTTTCATGGCATTAAAATTACTTTTTGCCATACCTATTCTTTTGTTTATTTCAATTTTGCATTTTCCATCATTGGTTATAGTATGTCCTAGGTAGTTGTATCTCTGGACTGTCTCCAGATGTATTCCCTCAACTGTGATATTTAATTGTAGGTCTTGAGAATTTTCTTTGTTTATGATCATAGTTTTAGTCTTTTTGATATTCATTTCTAGTCCATATTTTTTGCTTGTTATGTTTATCACATTAAGCAATTGTTGTAGATCTTTAGGATTTTCTGCTAGTAGAACTTTCCCATCAGCATATCTTAGGTTATTGATTATCTTTCAATTAATGTTTAGGCCTGGTATCTCTGAGATGTTTTTAAAGATTTGCTCAGTGTATAGATTGAACAAGCTTGGTGATAGGCTGCATCCTTGTCTTACTCCTCTTTTTATGCCCATGGGTGTAGAGTTCTCCTTGTTATATCTTATTATTGCTGTTTGCTCCCAGTACAAATTACATATTAGTCGTATGTCTGTGTCGTCTAAATTTATATCCTTTAGGCAGTCTATAAGTTGGTTATGGTGTATTCTATCGAAAGCTTTGGTGTAGTCTATAAAGCAGGCATATATAGTTTTCTATACTTCTGTGTACTTTTCAATCAATGTTCTCATGCTGAATATGGCTTCTTTTGTCCCACTGTTTTTCCTGAATCCAAATTGTTGCTCCTCTAATTCAGTATTGATTTTATTCTGAATCCTTCCCTGTATAACTTTTAGTAAAATTTTTGTTATCTGGCTCATTAGGCTTATTGTAGACACTGTTAATAGAATTGCAAAACGGTGAACCCTAGTGGGTAAACGATTCACGAGACTTTTTAAAAGAGGTATGAATACATGCACATTAGGAATTAATCATATTTAATGCACAGGTCACGTAGCGAACAAGAATATGATGTCATTAGTGAGAGTTATGTCTGCAGTAGTAGTCTACATGCTCGAATGATTCAGGCAAACAAATCCCCACAGGCGCCATTTGGATCACCAACAGGGTCTATCCATTCATCCCTTTTCTTAGATGTTTTCTTCATCTCCTTCCAGTCAAGGATAATATACTTGAGAGTGTTCGTGATTTATGTTCCCCGCTTGTTTCTCGGCTTTCTCTATTTTTTAATGTTTTTTTTCGTCTCTGTGGGTTCCATAATAATGCATATCTCGCTACGTTTTCTTCTTCTTCTTTCCTCCCTTACTTGCCTTTCAGCGAGGAGAGAGATATAATTTGCGTTTGTTTGTTCTTCTGTTCACTTCTGCTGCTTTTATGTTTCCTAGTGGTTCTAATATTCCGTCAATCCATCTTTTTTCGTGGTCAGCTCTTGGGTCTGGTGTTCTCGCAAAGTTTATTGAAGGCTCGTTGTGTTGTGTTTTGATCTTTCTGCCTTGTCCCGTGGACAAACCATATTATCAACTGTTTATTTATATATTCTATGGTGGGGATTATTCCTAGCTTTTTTTACTCAGTTCATTTCTGATCCTTTCTCTCAGGCTGTTTCCTGTCATTCGTCTAATACATCTCATCTCAGATGAGGTTATTTTACTTATTGTTCTTCCATCTAGAGTTCAGGACTGGCATTTATAGCACAACGTTGGGATGAAGATTGTATTGTAGAGTGCTCGTTTTGCTTAAAGAGTTATTTCCTTGTTGGAAAATATTGGCGATATCTCTCCAATGATTTGACAAGCTTTGTTACATCTTGAATCTATTTCTGCAGTTTGTGAATTGTCGTTTGTCACTAAACTTCCGATGTATTTAAATTTCTCTACTAGTTTTAGTTGTATACCGCATATAGCTATGTTGATGTTCTGTTTCTCTTTTGCGTTATTCGTGACTTCTGTTTTGTTGATGTTCATGTTGTGTTTTGTACCTGTGCTGTTGAGTCTATTTAAATATGTATCCATGTATAAGTGCTTGATCATCTGCAAATAGAAGCTCGATGATCTCCTCTGTCTGTGGTGCGTTGGCTAATTTGCATATATAGTCTATGTATGTAATACACAGTAAAAGGGGGGGGGAATGGCATGCACCCTTGTCTAACACCCGATCTAACTTCGAATTGTTCTGTATAACCTGCTGCTGTTGTGACTGTACAGCTGCTGTTGATGTAGAGACTTTTAATTAGGTTAGTTAGATGTTGGCTTACTCCATATGTTGCTAGTATCTCCCACAGTTGTTCTCTTATGTTCAGTTGCGTTCACTTTTGATGCTGCTTCACAACAACTTCACTTTCAACTCCTGGATAACTCACACTCAAACTCCTGGACAACTCACACCCAACTCCTGGACAACTCACACTCAACTCCTAGACAACTCACACTCAACTCCAGGACAACTCACACTCAACTCCAGGACAACTCACACTCAACTCAACCCCTGGACAACTCACACCCAACTACTGGACAACTCACACTCAAATCCAGGACAACTCACACCCAACTCCTGGACTACTCACACCCAACTACTGGACAACTCACACTCAACTCCAGGACAACTCACACCCACTACTACTATACAACTCACACCCAACTACTGGACAACTTACACCCAACTCCTGAACAAGTTGGGATTTACACCTGACATCAGGACACACAAGTTTTGGCTCTATGTTATTTTCCTACTTCCATTACTGTTCGTTTGGACAAGAAGAAGTAGTGCAGGATCTGCTCATCACAGGGCAGGATCGTTCTCAGGTGTGGTGCACCGACTCTGACGTTAGCACACAGCAATGAGTCGCTGACCATTCTCATGTGTGGTGCGCCGACTCTAACGTTGCCACTCAGCAATGAGTCGCTGACTGTTCTCAGGTGTGGTGCACTGACTCTAAAGTTAGCACTCAGCAATGAGTCGCTGATCGTTCTCAGGTGTGGTGCACAGACTCTAACGTTGCCACTCAGCAATTGAGTCGCTGACCGTTCTCATGTGTGGTGCAACGACTCTAACTTTAGCACTCAGCAATGAGTCGCTGACCGTACTCAATCCGTACACTCGAGATGGATTCTGCCGCCAGTTTCACTCTCAGATGAAATACCGCAACATTCTCTTCATGATTAATGCGACATCCTGCCTTCCACGACCCCAATGTAGGCTCTATTTGTTTAGTTTGTATAACGAGCTTCCTCGTACTTATTGCCAAGATGTCCAAAACGTCTTTATTCTGTATGATTAATACACATTGACAACTACGCTCTTCCACTTCTCTCTCTCTCTCTCTTTCTCTCTCTCTCTCTATCTATCTCTCTCTCTCTCTCATAGTTGGCTTTGATTTTAGTCGGCATTCATGAAATCATTTATGACGTCACACTAACTTATTATCGAGCCATGTACCTCGTAAACATCTCTCACTAAGTCACACCTGCATATTCTCTACACAAATATCTTTTCTTTCGCCTTCTAAACAAAACCATCACTAAATTGTACTGGAACATTATTAGGAAGTACTCGCATCTCTCTCTAGTCACCGGTGCGCGATTTTTTTAATATTGAAATGTCGAGCTCTCTATTTTTATAAGAAACAATTGTTTAGTTAATTATTGAAATCACTCAAATTGTCATTTCCCTCCTCCTACTCCCTAAGGGTGGGAGAGAGAAACGATCCTTAATAATTTATAGGATCATCACCGAGCAGTAGTAGTATTCCCAGGAGTCAGCTTCATTCTCAGTGGGAGTGACGCACACTAGTCATCATGGTTTATGTGCCATCCTGATTTACTAAACGTGACAAGATTTAAAGATTATCCATAAAGTACGATGTTGTTCATCTAATCATGCTCATTTGCCCTGGTATTTCTATTAATGTTACGACATTGCCCTGGTATTTCTATTAATGTTACGACATTGCCCTGGTATTTCTATTAATGTTACGACATTGCCCTGGTATTTCTATTAATGTTATGACATTGCCCTGGTATTTCTATTAATGTTACGACATTGCCCTGGTATTTCTATTAATGTTACGACATTGCCCTGGTATTTCTATTAATGTTACGACATTGCCCTGGTATTTCTATTAATGTTACGACATTGCCCTGGTATTTCTATTAATGTTACGACATTCTGGTTAAATTTATTTAAATACTCGTCAATTAATACGCCAGTTATATTAACAAATCATGAGTTTCCATGTATTTATGAGATGGAATGCTGTAAAAATATATTTTCCACATATTTACAGTAAAAAATATTTTGACACAGTCTTAATAGCAGAGGCAGAGAATGAACTACAAGAAATGAGAGACATAATAGTAAAAGAAAGCAACAAAAAAGGTCTCAGTCTGAATAGTAAGAAAACATAAGTAATGGTCATGCCAAAGAAACAATCATCACCATCATGCAGCATACAAATAAACAGGAAAAATGTAAAACAAGTGTAACGCATCAAATACTTGGGCACAATAATAACATCAGATGGAAGATGCACTACAGAAATAAAAAGCAGAATAGCTCAGGCCAAAATAGCATTTCAGAAAATGAAAAACATCTTATGCAACACATCTATGTCAATAGAAGTGAGAAATAGAGTTCATCGGTGCTATATAGAGCTAATTCTGACCTATGGAAGCGAATCATGGACGGTAGACAAACAAATGAAAAGACATTTGAGGCCACAGAGATGGGATTTCTCATAAAAATGTTGAAAGTTCCCTGGACAGCTATAAAGACCAATGAGGAAATTCTCAAAGAGGCCAACAAAAAAAAGGGAGCTCCCAAAAAAACATCAGAAAGAAGCAGTCAAGAATTTTTTGGCACATCAAGAAGAGGAAAGTTGGAATATTTGGTTACAATTGGAAATATAAAAGGAAAAAGAGTTCGCAGACGGCAAAGAGAAAATACTGGATAGATTGGTGTCATGGCATGGCAAACATTCAACGACAGAATTGATACGATGCACGGTGGATCGAAGATTGTGGAAGGACATGATCACCTACGCCAACCGGTATGGCACATGATGATGAAAGAATATTTTATTATTTCAAACTGTACAACTCTCTCGCGTGAGAAGTAACATGTTTTTATAACGCAAACTATAAATCTCAAGGGAATTGTCAATTTCAAGAGAGATAATCGTGTTTGTTCTTACATTAATCTTGCTCAATGTTGACATGAACGCTTCGGTACAACTGAATAGCAAAACATTTGAGTATAACAATCTAGATGACGATTGGAAGAACACTGATAGTTAAAGGGTTAAACACCATTACAGAAATCATGCGGCAGCACGAACTAACTAGCACTTGGTCCTAATTAGAAAACAAAAACTTCACATCGCATCAGGGTGATGATTACAGTGGTTTGGCCACGTGACAAGGCAGAAAGATCAAAACACAACGAGCCTTCAATAAACGTTGTGAGAACACCAGGCCCAAGGGCCGTCCACGACAAAAATGGATTGACGGAATATTAGAAACGCTAGGAAACAACAGTCGCAGGGTCGAACATAAGAGCAAAAGACCGCAAATTATATCTCCACGCGACGCTCAAAGGCAAATGAGGAAAGAACGAAGAAGAAGAAGCATCAAGGCACATGTGGATGGGTTAAGTATTAATTATTGAGACTGTTATCTAAGATCTACCTTTAAGACGCTACAAAACATGTCGCCGACCGCTAAATCAAACTGGGACCAAGAAAACAGTTAAGATTTCCATCACCACGTTTTATACTTCTGTAGCTGAAAAACAAACAGGTTCCAACTTGTATTTTACATTTTCATTCAACCAATCGTACGCTTATTTTTTGTAAGGAAAGTTTCATTTTGCTAATTTTTAATTTTTTTTTATTAGAAGGATTAACATGGATAGTAATGGGAGATAATAAGTCAGAAACAGGTTGGTGTTAAAAGCTAAGGGTTATGTGAACCAAATTTGTTTCCCTTTAGTGTAGGGAAGGCAGAACTATGTGGACTGGTCTGCTGAGGACAATAGGAGGCAAAAAATAAATAACTATAATAATGGAGGGAAATTTCCGAAGTGCAATAGGTCAGGTTCAGCGAGTATCGGCGGCTCCTTGTGTTAAATGGATATTATAGTAAGGCCTATCTAAATAAACACAGGCCTCGGCACGCGCCGTTATATTGTCTCTTGACGTCACGAGAGTCGTCAATGCTCCTGGCAGGTAATATACAAAATACATTAAAACATGATATTTGTCTGTCTAATGTCTGTTTTGTCTGCTTTTTTCTGGTTGTCTATACCTGCACATACACTATTTAATATTTAGTAGTTTATTATTAGTATAAATAAAATTTATGTCTACCTTTAAATGAATTCTTTCTGCCAGAATGCACATAGATCGAAGAGAATGTACACAGATTACAAGAGAATGCACATAGATCCAAGAGAATGCACACAGGTCCAAGAGAATGCACACAGATCCAAGAGAATGCCCACAGATCCAAGAGAATGCACACAGATCCAAGAGAATGCACACAGGTCCAAGAGAATGCACACAGATCCAAGAGAATGCACACAGGTCCAAGAGAATGCACACAGATCCAAGAGAATGCCCACAGATCCAAGAGAATGCACACAGGTCCAAGAGAATGCACACAGATCCAAGAGAATGCACATAGATCCAAGAGAATGCACACAGGTCCAAGAGAATGCACACAGATCCAAGAGAATGCCCACAGATCCAAGAGAATGCACACAGATCCAAGAGAATGCACACAGATCCAAGAGAATGCACATAGATTCAAGAGAATTGACATAAATCCTATGGAATGGACATAGAACTAAGAGAAAGGACATAGATCCAAGAGAATGCACACAGATACAAGAGAATGCACATAGCTCCAAGAGAATTCACATAGATCCAATATAATGCACACAGATCCAAGAGAATATACATAGATCCAAGGGAATAGACATTAGATCCAAGAGAATGAACATAGATCCAAGAGAATGGACATAAAATCAATAGAAAGGACAGTTACAAGAGAATGGACATAGATCCAAGAGAATGGACATAAAATCAATAGAAAGGACAGTTACAAGAGAATGGACATAGATCTAAGAGATTGAACATAGATCTAAGAGAATGCACATAGATCCAAGAGAATGGACATAAAATCAATAGAATGGACAATTACAAGAGACTGGACATAGATCTAAGATAATGGGCAAACACTGTTGATGCTTTAAATCTGTATATAGATGTAATAGAGGAGTGGTAGACTAAAGGTGGCTTGGCCATGTAAGAAGAATGGCAAACATTCGTATTCCCAAACAAATATGGCGAAGTTAAGGCCGAAAAAAGACCAAAGAGCAGATCAGTGCTGAAATATTAAGATGTTTGCATTGCTTTCTTGAAGGAATTCTCTATCAGTGAAAGAAACAGAGAAAGAAGAATAAATGTGGCTGCAGATCGTAGCACGTGGAGAACAAAAATAAAAAAAATGGCACAGCAACTTTCGAGGCAGTGCTGATATGAAATTCAGCAGATAAATTGCGCAGGACGACGGATACGAGGCCAGACACCACAAATACATCCTGCTCATTCTGCAGACGGATCTGTCTGTTCAATATTGGCAGATTTAGTCACGAGAGTATCTGTTCAGCAAAGTATCATCCAGCATAAGACACTAATATTTTACCAAGCTGCTGACTTATCATGAATCATTGTTACCAAACGTCTGTCAAGACGCCAAAAGCCATACACATATATAGATGTAATCATCATCATCAAGTACCGGGTCTGCTGGCGTAGGTGATCATGTCTCTCCACAACTTTCGATCTCGGCAGCTATTTATCATTTCTGTTGTTGACCTTCTGCCAAGCCATTCTCTTAAGCTGTTTGTTATTTTTTCTCTTTGCTTCCCTCTATCTCTTCGTCCCTCAATTTTTCCAGTTGTTACAATATATTCCAGTTGTTCTCTTCTCATTACATGGCCAAAAATGATGATTGTTTCTTTCTAATATTGGAAATTAGCTCTCTTTTTGCTTTGACCTCTCTCAGAACCTCTTCATTACTCTTCTTAGCTGTCTATAGTACTCTCAACATTCTTCTGTAAAACCCCATTTCTACAGACTACAGTGATTTTCTTGTCTGTTGTCCCATTGTCCATGATTCGCATCCATATGTTAAGACTGTCTCTACGTAACATTTAAGAACTCTTTTTCTTGTTTCTATTGTCAAAAATGGATTGCATAGTATCTTCCTCATTTTTTTTGGAAAGCTGCTTTTGCCTGAACCATTCTGCATCTCACATCCGTCTGAGGTTAACAAATTTCCCAAATATTTAAATTCATTTACCTGTTTTAATATTGTTCCACTTGTCTTTATTTAGCACTGAGGTGATATCTTTTTCTTTGTTGTTACCATTACCTCTCTCTTTTTGCCATAGATGTAATAGTGTACTTTAAAGAACAGACTATTTTGGTAGAGACCACGATACAATATAAACACAAACTAACAAGCAGTAAACAGATCATTATATTGTTTTCACACACGGTTAATGAACAACTTGAAAGACTGTTGATAAGTGTAAACACATTTTAGAAAAAATTAAATATTGCCCAGGAAAACAACTTTATGTGCATAACTGGTCATCATGACTAAAGCTACTGCTTACTAAATTTTCATATTTTTTCTCCTCTATGAGGTTCCAGCTTGTTCAGTGTCATTTCTGGTTTTGCTGTAGTTGTTCTGAAAGGTGTTTGTCATAGTTGGAATGACCCGCATCTGTTGTTGTACAACCGCAAGCGGTACAAAGATTAGTGTCATTAATGGGCTGAAGAAAATTAGCAGCCACGATGTCTACCAAAATCTTTCTGATTTGAAGCAGATAGAAACAGTTGTTCATAGTCTGCTGATATTAAAGTTTGTATAACAAGATATGCTATCAGTGTCAGAACTGTGGCTGTGATGAGTAGTTTAAACCACGTCGGTCAGACAAACATGTGCAGTCGAGCCATACAGTTTTTGACAGATCTGGCTCGTTATCAAGAACATGTCAGCTTCTGAGACATTCTGAATACAATAAATCAACGGATATATACCGGTACATTCACTATTCCATCTGGAACAATAATCTCACAATCATCTATATTTAGTAGGAACCAAGAATGTATGAGGGAGCCGCGATAGCTCAGCGGTTAGTGAACTGGACTACCACGGACAAGGGGTAGGGTTCGATCCCAACCGACGGCTTCCGGGTTCACCCAGCCTTAAATGGGTACCGGATTTTTTTTGGGGGAAAGTAAAGCAGCACGGGCGTAATACCGACCACATTACCCCAAAAATCATGTGCTGAAGGTCTGTAAAATATAGGGTCACTAACACCATATTTCCCTATACGCCACTTGGCGTGACGGGGTACCTTATTTACTTTTAAGAATGTATGAATGCAGTGTGTGCTTACTAGTTGCATTTTGAAGATCAGCGTCAATATCAATGCTGATTATTGTAGGCGTATTGAAAGAGGGATATCACCACAGCTTCATGAGCACACGCATAAGATAGAATATAATTTAAATCTTACCAGCTTCTAGAATCTGGTGTGACTGAAACAAGGAACTTAGCTTCTGACAGCTCTCTGTACCCAACAAATCTTGCCTCGAGATTATCAGTCTGCAATTTTCCTAGCAGAACATATTCAGTGTCTAAAGTAGTGAGAATAAACTCAGATATCTGGACCATTTACAATGCGAGTCAATGCAATGAATGTTTCAGCAGTCAGTTGTCCACCCCTGCAATCAAGATTCCTCCAAGCCACTAGCCACTGCCCGGACTGTACCATGTGCATTAGATTACTACAGTCCACATTTGTGATAGGCTGTGCTAAAATATTTCTTGTTCTCATGCATTTTTTTGTTCTCATGCATTTCTTGTTCTCTCTTTTTTCTTCGTATTGACACTGAAGTATTACATTAATGAGGTTGGCAGTGTCATTTTGTCCCATTAGTTGCACAGCTATCACATTATGACTGTTAAGCACACTTAGAGCCAATGTCATTCTGTCCCATTAGTTGGACAGCTATCACATTATGACTGTTAAGCATACCTAGAGCCAATGCCATTCTGTCCCATTAGTTGGACAGCTATCACATTATGACTGTTAAGCACACCTAGAGCCAATGCCATTCTGTCCCATTAGTTGCACAGCTATCACATTATAACTGTTAAGCACACCTAGAGCCAATGCCATTCTATCCCATTAGTTGCACAGCTATCACATTATAACTGTTAAGCACACCTAGAACCAATGCCATTCTGTCCCATTAGTTGCACAGCTATCACATTATAACTGTTAAGCACACCTAGAGCCAATGCCATTCTGTCCCATTAGTTGCACAGCTATCACATTATAACTGCTAAACACACCTAGAACCAGTGACACATTTTGTCATTCCAAACTAGATGGGTAGAATAACTTATATGTTAAAGCTGGTGCCAGTTTGCAATGTTCTGTTGACCTTGATGGTACAAGGATCTCGGACTAGACAAAGTAGCTTTCATTATAGCTCGTTTCAAATCACTTGCCAAACTTCAAAACGCTATTACTCAGTAACCGTTTGTTGAAAACTGTTGAAATTTTCCAAATGTTATTAGAATGCAAAAGACCCTTTAAATGTATATTTAAAAAATATCTTGCAGCTGCAGTTTTCTTAAAGCGGCGAATTTCTTTGATGTTTGTCAAAATTGTAAATTGTCTTCTTCTTCTTCTTTCCTTCCTCATCTGCCTTTCAGCGTCGAGGGGAGATATAATTTGCGGTCTTTTGCTCTTCTGTTCGCCTCTGCTGCTGTTATGTTTCCCAGTGCTTCTAATATTCCATCGATCCATCTTTTTCGTGGTCGACCCTTGGGTCTGTTGTTCTCACAACGTTTGTTGATGGCTCGTTGTGTTGTGTTTTGTTCTTTCTTCCTTGTCACGTAGCCGAACCATTTTATCTGTTGTTTCCTTATATATTCTATGGCTGGGGCTATTCCTAGCTTTTTTCTCAGTTCTTCATTTCTGATCTTATCTCTCAGACTGTTTCCTGTCATTCGTCTAACACATTTCATCTCTGTAGAGGTTATATTTCTTATTGTTCTTGCATCTAGAGTCCAGGTCTGGCATTGGTAGCACAAAATTGTAAATTGTGAACCCCTAAATAATAGGGGTAATTTCCTGTGTGTTACCGGGGCCTCATTATGAGGGAAGTAAAGAATAGTGACACTGTGACCTTCCAGGCATGTCGTAAGAGGCGACTAAGGAGGTTGATCGATGGCTTGACAAGCTGTCATTGTAAAAAGTATTGTTATGGAAACAGCGCCATATATTTTAGAGCAGTGATCTCTGCAATATGTGCCACTTTGGCATGCAAGGTTTATGTTTTTGAGATTGTGGTTCTGCCCTATGTGCCGTCTTCGGCTCGAAAGGACAATAGATAGATAGAAATAATAGAAATAACCGTAGTTGCTGGTCTATGATTAATTTTCACTAGGTAAAGGCGTGGAACTGAATAAGACAAAACACCAGGAGAATTATTGTCTTCTCAGTTCGAGGACGGACGATAATATCAAGGTATACCTGTATGTCCAATTTTCATAGTTGTGTGGTCCTGAAAAGGACCGTTTGTTGAACTAATTTAAGGTAATATAGGGGCCAACATTGTGGTGGCTATATACTTTCATTCTGAATCAGACGAGTCTAAAAGATTAATAACTGTTTGGGGTTGAACATTCCACAAACCATCATTTTTCCAATATTCCTCTTCCTGTTTTAAGACGTGGTCTTCACATTTAGCCCAATAATCTTTGTCTATATTTAATGAAGCGAGATTAGCAAGAGTCTTTACATCGCATATTTTGAATGTTGTATTTTCATCCGCCACTTGTCCTTTTAATTTTGCCCAGATTAGTTCTATTGGATTTAAATGAGCATGGTAAGGTGGCAGCCTCAAACTTATATGACCATGCTCTTGGATAATCTTATCTATTTGAAAAATCTGTGTCCTTTGTTTTTGCTTTACTAGAGATAGTAATTCAGGTTTTAAGTACATGTTATTAAATTGTATGTGCTCCTTTGTGCGCCATATCTTAATAGCATCTTTTGTACTGGATGACGTCGGGACTTTATCTTCAAGTGCAACAATGTTGTGGTACGCTGCATTGTAAAATATTTGGCAAGATGGTCGATCTAGTGATGGGAGAACAGAATTTTCAATCCAATGTCGAAATATGTGACCATTCATTTCAGAGTGATAATCCCGATTGTCTATGGATTTTGAAAGAAAAATTAGCTCTGCATTCTGTATTAGTCCATGTTGTCGACTACCTGCATGCGCAATTATAAAGCGCTGTCCTTTGCTGCTAGGTATTAATCTCTTCATCTTTCCATCTGATGACTGCCATTCCCTTTGGTTAGTGTGGTGAGCATTGATCCATGTTTCATCCAAGTACACAATATCATAACCTTGCTTGCGCACTTCTTTTACTTCACGTAAGTACTTGCTTCTCATGACTACTATATGTGGCTTCTCACAGATGATGTTTCGTCCATTGGAATACTTTCTGAATGTAAAGCCTGCAGCTCTCACATTCCTCCATAATGTAGACTTTGATATTTCAATATTGTTGTTCTTTTTCGGCGAAACTTTTAATTTTCTTATTGTAACAGTTTCATTCATACCCAACATTTTGCGAATTTCACGTCTACACCTCTGAATGAACGGAAATGGAACACAAAATTTCTCAAGTGTCTAATTGTGTCAAAAAAACCCAGGCGAAAGCGTGCAAATACGTCAATTTTACCGTGTATGGATTTTTACTCGCTATTTTTAACTTAAAATACTGTAAACATTAAGTTTTGACTACATCAATGGGTCGTTATAAATTTATATAAATCAAATAAGCAACAATAATAACCAAATGTTTTTTTTTATGAAATTAATTCCCTGTTGGGTTCTAATCATTATAACTTTACATGCAAATTTTGAACAACTTACAACGAGCGGTTTAAAAGCTATCGATTTTAAAAGTTACACACGAGTTATGAAACAAGCTATAGTTCCACCAGGGTTTACTGGGTATAATGGACATGTAGAACACGTTTGGTCTC
This sequence comes from Megaustenia siamemsis, assembly GCA_032433765.1. NCBI lineage: Eukaryota > Metazoa > Mollusca > Gastropoda > Stylommatophora > Ariophantidae > Megaustenia > Megaustenia siamemsis. The sequence continues at coordinate 106,000,839 of JAVIAB010000092.1, forward strand.
CATCCTTGAGGTTTAGCCAGTTGTGCCAAATACTGCAATAAATGTACGGAGTCGTGAAGTAGAAATATGGGTTTTGTGAGTGATAGCTTGAATAATTATTATCATGGGCCTTTATTAGATAGTCATCAACAATAACATCTTCTTCAATATTTTTGCTCTACAATAGCTCAAGAAATTTATTAACTGGAACAATCTCTTCAATTTCCAATTATTACACAACCAGTGGAATGACTTCGCTTTAATTAAATCTGTCTTAAGATAAAATCTGATTTGAGAAACCTTGAACAATAAACACTGAGTTCTATAGCTGGTCCTATGTTGGGCTCCAAATTTAATGTATAAAGTAGAATATATTCATTGTCAAATCAAATTGTGAGTTCTAAACCATCTGTAGCAGTTATTTTGTCGAAACTAATCACATCTTTCTATTAATAATTGAGCGGAATTTTATAAATCTATTCCTACAAGTTACGAGGTGGAAACTTTAAAGCTTCATCAACGTAATTTGATCTACATTCTGGCACATAACACTTATTAGGCATTTCTGAAATAAAATCCTTTCCGTCAGAATACATATAAATTCATTAGAATAGACGAAAATAGAAGATCAAATTCACGAGTGTATCCACTTGAAGTTGTAAAAGTTGACTAACTTTTATCCCATCGTTCTGACGTCATAATGGCTTTCCATTTGGGCCGTGGAAAGACATATAGTAAGCCATGCTATAGTTTGTTCCAAAATTAATGCCCCTCTTCAAAATGCTATAACTTAATAACCGATTGATTTTAATTGAAATTTTGAATGCGAACTAATTATTGTCATGACGTTTTATATAAGAAAATAATCTCATAGGCAACAAATATGATGGTTATAATTTTGTCTTATTTGTGATTTATAAAAATAAATACACATAGTGATATGATCATACATGATCAGTAGTATGTCTACTATTTCTACTGGTCAACACCACTCGCGCAAATAGAAAATTAAAAAAAACTTTTATCTGCACGAACTTCCGGCACTGATTCGTGCTAACCACAGACGCGCTAATATTGATAACTGTCTGAGGGTTCTAATTCATTTCAACGGAGTAGAGGATATTTATGTTAGTTTCGCGTGTAGAAACTGTAAATTAATCTATTTGACTAGTATCATTATGTGTAAGCACAATTCAAACAGGACAAATGCGATTTTTGGGCCATGTTAAAAGACACAACAGCCTACGAAAAGTAATCCTGGAGGGGAAAATACAAGGTAAAAGAGCCAGAGGCAGAGGCAGACCAAGACTAACATGGACGAGTAACATCAAAAGATGGACAAATCAGCCTATGACAACCTGCACCATCACAGCAAGAAACAGAGCAGAATGGCGTTCCATGGTAGCCAACCTTCGTTGCGGAGAAGGCACTCGATGATGATGATGATTATATGTATTTGTTTTTACATACCGCAAATAAGACAAAAATAAAACCATCTTATTTGTTTCCAATGAAATGTTTTACTCTATATAACGTCATGGAAATAAACAGTTTACATCACACATCGACAGTTAAAACAAAACGGATTATACGTTTAAAGCATTTTGAAGAAGGCCAGTGTTTTAGAACGGACTATAGGGGTCCTCCTTGGTAAGAAAGACGGTGTGTATGTGGTGCTGACCATACTGCCCAAGAATTGGACCATGGTTAACAAATGGGCTGTGAGTAAATTCTTTTTCTTCTCTCTCTTTCCTTCCTTCCTTCCTTCCTACTACCCTCCCCACCCCCCACCCCTCTCTCTCTAGTGTGTGAGAACGAGAGAGAAAGATAGAGAGACATCCCATTATAGAAACATAAGAGGCTATTTATTATTTTCTTGATTTCATTCACCCGACAATTCATCCTCTTCGTCGTGCCCGACAAATGTAGATTGCTTCTTTCTGATGTTTTTTAAGAGCTCCCTTTTTGTGTTGGAGTCTTTGAGAACTTTCTCATTGGTCTTTTTAGCTGTCCAGGGAACTTTCAACATTCTTCTGAGAAATCCCATCTCTGTGGCCTATAATCGTCTTTTCATTTGTTTGTCTATTGTCCATGATTCGCTTCCATAGGTCAGAATTGGTTCTATATAGCATCGATGAACTCTCTTTCTCATTTCTATTGACATAGATTTGTTGCATAAGATATTTTTCATTTTTTGAAATGCTATTTTGGTCTGAGCTATTCTGCTTTTTATTTCTGTGTTGCATCTTCCATCTGATGTTATCACTGTGCCAAAGTATTTCAAACGTTGCACTTATTTCAGAATTGTCTTGTTTATTTTTATGCTGCATGACGGTGATGATTGTTTCTTCGATATAACCATTACTTCTGTTTTCTTACTATTCAGACTGAAACCTTTCTTGTTGCTTTCTTTTACTATTATATCTATCATTTCTTGTAGTTCATTCTCTGTCACTGCTATTAAGACTGTGTCATCCGCATATCGTAAATTATTTATGTTGTGGCCATTGACTTCAATTCCTTTTTTGTCTACTATTGATCTCATAATATGCTCGCTGTAAAGTGAAAACAAATCCGGCGACAGAACACAGCCTTGTCTGACGCCTGGTTTTATAAATTGAAATTGTCCTGTTTGGTTGTTAATTTGTATAGCTGCTGTTTGTTGCCAGTACATGTTTTTTTTTATGATTCGCAGATCCTTGCCATCAATGTTTAATTTCTGTCACTGGTAAACAATCACCTATATGATATAAACAGCCTTTGGCTATATGTCACACGATGTAAACTACTAGACTCATAAAGATATCGGTAAGCGACAGACACAACAGTTAAAGTTACTTCCTGCTATAGACAGTTCAAAATTTGTTGCCCAACCTCAAGATCAATTTTCTCGCATACTTTTGGTGTATAACTATGAAATGTTGCATGCAGTCTTTTATTTCACAGAACCTTAATACAATATATTTTGACGATTAATAAAATGATATAGTATAGGATTTTGCTGATATAGCTTATTTAAAAAAAAACACAAGACGCTTTAAGGACAGATAATGAAAGGTTTTACAGTCAATCCCCTTCCCTGGTCAATAACGGGCACATTTTCAAATTTTAATCCAAAAGACAAATAAGTAAAGTCTCAAAGTGCACGTGACACTCAAGGCCGAAGATAGGGAATGGCCTTACCATCAAATAGCTAATTAATCACGTTCATTTGGCGTTAATACTCATTGTAAAGGCATTGTATAGGAAAAACATATTTTATTTTTTTCTGAAGGGCTAAAATAATGAATTATCTCAATGTTCTAAATGATAATGAATTTAAAGCGTAAAGTCATCACTATTTTTAAAAATATAACTATAATACTGTACATACAATTCAGCAAGGAATCTAAGAGAGGTCATTATACTAAAACATCCAATAACCAGAGAAGAGAACACAGCTCACGCTGGGTGTTGACAGGAAATATTTTATCCAGTGGATAAGACATGACTTTGAAAAACCGGCCAGTCAAGGAAGAAAAAAAAAGGAAGTGGATGATTTTGACAAAGAATTAGACGTGAGGTTTTGGAAATGTTACATCCAAAATGACTTGTTACTCTCAGCAAATTAAAAGTTAAGTTACAATCGGAGTGCAATATTCAACTTTCAAAAACGACTCTGTGGAAAGTTGTAAGAAGTGCTGGTTACACTTTTCGAAAATCTGCAGGTGGCAGGAACATTGAAGAGCCAGGGTTGACTGCTTCCCGGTGTAAATATATGAGGTAGTTCTGAGAAAGAAGGATGGAAGACTGCGGCGTCGTATAATTTGATGAAACGTGGGTTAATGTTCTTTATAAAACTTGTATCTTCAAGAAAGAACGACAACCACTTAACAGAGACAGGAAAATAAAATTACCTAACATCAAAGTATAGCGCATTATAAAAGCAATTGTCGGCAGCAGAGAGAATGTACTTGTAAATCTTAGCAGAGGGTTTTATCAAGCAAAGCATACAGACGGTAGGGAGTACCACTCTGAAATGAATGGACACATTTTCAGGGATTGGATAGAGAACACTGTCCTGACCGTCATTCTGGTATTGGACAATGCAACCTATCATAATGTTGTAGAGCGGCAAGACAAAAATTCCAACTTCATCAAACATAAAAGATCAAATCAAGACGTGGCTTGTAAAGGAAAATTCCCCCCTTTCACCAGAATCAGTTAAAATCAGAGTTGTTGCAGCTTGTAAAACAAAGGAAAACGCCGAAGATGTTTTCGATTACCAAATAATTACGGAGCATGGCGACACTTCTCTTCGGCTCCCACCAATTGCATCATAATCCACTAGAGCTTGTGTGGGCCAAAGTCAAGGGGCAAGTGAAAGCACTAAGCATCAACTTAAAAATATGCGATGCTAAATACATGGTACGCAATGTCTTCTTTACAGACATACATTGAGACCTGATAGAAATGTGCAAAGCACGTGCTCCAGGAAGCAGAAGAGCACTAACAGAGAGATGGTTTGCATTTTCTCCACCCGGTAACAGTTGTGAGCCTACTATATACGTCAGATTCTGAATGACGTAGACTACCGACAAATCTCTTCCGAAGAAACCTCAACCTATTGCACAAATTCCCCTGATGGAAAAAAAAAAAAATTCGCGCATTTCCATATTAGTGGCAAACATTCTTGGAAGTGTTTAGAGAAGAAGTACTGAATGAACGAGGGAGCCGCGATAGCTCAGTGGTTAGTGAACTGGACTACAATGGACAAGAAGTAAGGTTCATCCAAAACGACGGCTTCCGGTTCCGGATGGGTACCGGATTTTTTTCTGGGAAAGTACAGCGTCACGGGCGTAATACCGACCACATTACCCCAAAAATCATGTGCCGAAGGTCTGTAAAAATATGTGGTCACTAACACCATATTCCCTATACGCCACTTGGCGTGATGGGGACATTTTACTTTCTTTTTTTTACTGAATGAACCACCTACTTTGTTCTGACAAGGTAAAATCTTATGTGATAAATAGCAATTACTCCCTTCTCAATGCAGCGTGGTTACGCCTTCCAATTGCCAATCAATATTGTAATGTGTGATGTGTAATACTATAAAATCTAAAGTTTCTTACACACTGTTTTAGTACACAATTTATATAAGAAATACTCATATTTGCAAAATACACTTTGCCTTTAACTATCATTTACAAATTCTCAAGGTCCAGAAAAATCTAAGACGGCTTCCACAAATTTACGACTTTATGCTAAAATAAGAACAGCAAATCAATTTGGAGTGTTTCAACAAATAAAATATTATGTCAGACAAGGTTATGTTCTGTCAGTTGGCTTATTTAATATATATAGTGGGATTATTTTAAGATCCATAAGGGCCGTACCCGGAATAACAATTGGAGGTCATAGTATAAATAATCTAAGGTATGTTGATGATATAGTCTTAATCGCTAAGAGTGAAAATGAGTTACCAAAAAATGTTAGACCTTATAAGTGAAGTAATAGCAAAAAGACAGAAGTAATGGTAGCAGCAAAGAAAACGACATCGCCGCAATGCACAATAAAGACAAGTGGAGCAATATTAAAACAAGAAAATGAATTTGAATATCTGGGAACAATGTTAACCTCAGATGGTAGATGTACAACAGAGATGATATGCAGAATGACTCAGGCAAAAGCAGCTTTCCAAAAAATGAGGCAGGTACTGTGCTATCCATTTTTGACAATAAAAACAAGAAAACGAGTTCTTAAATGTTATTTAGAACCAGTATTAACATGTGGATGTGAATCGTGGACAATAGGACTACAGACAAGAAAATCACTGAAGGCTGTAGAAATGTGGTTTTGCAGAAGAATATTGAGATCACTTCAGTCTTGGTCTACCCCGTCTGCCCTATACCTCCCCTTCCAACATGATTTTTAAAATGGTGTTATGTCTCTTCACATGAACAAGCATTTTTTTTTTACAATTGTGTTAAATTTCTTCTAAATTTGTTGTAAAAGTTTTTCATTTTCAGCTGATTCAGAATTACTTGTTCGTCTTAATTTCTTTCCACCCACATCTCATTTTCCTGTAGATATGTATATCAAAAGCTTCAATTTTCACCTTTGTTTTCTTATCTAATACCCATGCTTCTGTCCTTATAACTCAAAGATACCATGCTGAAATAGGGTGTGTTCGGCCGAAATGCGCAAATACCCCAGCTCTACTACTGCAAAACCACACATCGCGAATATACGCCCAGTTAGCGGACTTTTGAAGGCGAATGACAGATGTGTATTTCTTTAGTCGTCCGGTCAACGCAGACAAGAGCTCGAACTATAAAGAACGAGAGGTTATGTTCTATCTCGATCGATGGTTTCCAGACTCACCAAACCTTAAGTGAATACCCAATTTTCTGGGAAAGAAATACGACACTGGCGCTATACCGACCACATTAGCCACAAAATAAGGGTGCTGAAGGTTTATACAAAATATGAGTAATGACACCATGTTCTTTATACGCTAACACGTGATGTGACAGGTGATGTATTGATCAGACGACGACAACGACGACGACGATGATGATGATGATGATGATAAACAATATAGATATATTCAGGAACGATGTAATGATAACGAAATGTATAATGATAAAGCAGATGAATGATATCAACCTTATGGTGATGGGTGGATGCTGTAATGGCGATGAAGAATGACGTATTGATGATCTGATGACTATGAATGTTTTAAAATATGATAAATTATGTAATTATGAGATGACGTTGGTGAACGTTGTAATAATGATAATGAGGGATGTAATGATGATGTTAACGATGTGAAAGGTATGATGATAATTAAGAATGATGGTATAACAATGATAAATTAAGTAATGGTAATGAATTTAAAGTAACGATGATGATAACGTTTATGGACAAAGAAAAATATTTCTATAGAATAAAAAAAAAAACATACACAGGCAACATCGACCTTAGCGTCCATTTAAACAACTTAAACAGGACCAAAACAATTTTTTTAAATATATATTTATTTACTTTTGCTCAATTATTTTAATGCTCTAAATCACTCCTGATTGTGGGTAGATATTGATCAATGAGAACAAGATTACAGTTACGAGTACAGACGAGAAATGGTTGTACGTGTAAGTATTGTAATCATTCACAAATATTCAAAGTACACAGATAAAGATCCTAATGTGACCCGGATATAAATGTTTTCGTCTGGAGCTACATGACCTCACAGAAGGTAGAAAAAGGATATGATTTAGAGTTTTACTTTCATCTGCTTAAATCCGCGTTTAGAATGACGCAAAATGGTGGTAGATGTGATGTAATGTCGAGAACAGAAATCTGAGGTATATTTTGCTCTTTTCATTCAAATATATCCGACTTCTGCAGATCATTATTTGTGCATCGGGTTGTCTTCCATCTTTACCAACTTGGGCTAAATTGATTAGTCTGTTTACGGGTTCTCAAATGTTATGTTAGAACCAGTCTTAAAATATGGATATATATTTTAAGCATAACGAGAAGGACGGATTCTTCCAACTAACAAGGAGGGATCAAGTCACCATACTTCGCCTACGCACTGGTCACAATAGAATGAGAATCCATATGTTCACCAAATTCAAAATAGGTACTACCAGCCAATGCCACTGTATACTGGACAACATGACAACAAAACATGTTCTACAGGATTGCCCCCAGTACACAGACCTGAGAAGAGCAATGTGGTCCACGCCCACCTCCCTGGAAGACAAACTATATGGGGCAATCGAATCACTCAAACTGACAGCTGACTTCATAAGAGAGTCTGGAATCCTACGCTGATTGAGACTTGACCGCAGAGAGAGAGAGAGAGAGAGAGAATATGGATGTGAATCATAGAAAATATGACTACAGACAAGAAAATCACTGAATATGTCACTGGATCATGGAGAAAATTTTTGATCAAAGTTTTGGTTCGCTGATCCTGACGGAAACGGCCAGCTATGAGTAGCCGACCTGTTTCAACCCAGGGACTTTGGACCGTGCAATAATTAAATAAGAAACTCTGAACGCAGAATGAATCACACAAATCTGAATCAAGGCGATAATTTACAAACAGCAATGCTGCTAATGTCTGGGGTTTACGAGAAGAAAATAAAAGAGGAAAATAAGCCACGAGAAATAGCAGGTTGACGACCGCTAAAAGTATTTTTTTCTTTTCCATCTTCTCAAACCAGTAAGTAAAAGAAAAGTAAAGAGCCCTGTCACGCCAAGTGGCGTACAGGAAATATAGTATTAGTTAACATAATTTTTGCAGACTTTCGGCACGTGATTTTTTGGGGTAATGTGGTCGGTATTACGCCCGTTCCGCTTAATTTTCCTAGAAAAAATCTGCCCATTTCAGGTTGAGTGAACCCGGAAGCCGTCAATCAGGATCGAACCCGATCTCTAGTTCTTTGTATTTTAGTTCACTAACAACTGAGCTATCGCGGCTCCCCAAACCAGTAAGACAGTCATGTGGGGTAGTGTCTTGTAGCAATACAATCTCTCAGTTTTATTTCGTTTATGACAATCCTTCACGGGTATCGGGTAAACCTGGATCAACACTGTGTATCATCGACAATTTTTAAAAATCCAGTCGCTGTCCTCGTGTCTCACTGAACAAGGAGCTCTGTTTGAGAGCACGAGATCGGTCCTACCTCGTGTTGTCTATTGTTCTCGATGTTTTCTGTTGCTATTTGTCTGTGGATTTAATTCGAGTCTTCTAAACGTTCCTATCACCCCTCCCCCCCCCCCCACTTATCTTATTTGTTGACGTAGAGTGGGTTGCCGGCGTCTGAGACAGGACAAGTATGTGGGCTACCAGCGCACTGAACAAGACAAATGTTGCTCCTCCTAACCTACAATGATGCAATATTATTAATTTTTTCTTATTTCCTTTAAAAAATGTGCCTCTTTCAAGTGTCAACCTACGATCTACTTGCTCCCTTTCCCACCTAATATACCAACACACAATAAGTATGACTCGGCGCCCCGATGATAAATAGTGGGTTCTATAATTCTATTAAGAAAGTTGTGTTGGCGACTTTCATTCTTTATGATCCTTCATACCTGCTGTCACATACACGTTTCGACAACTGTTGGGACCCTACTGATGCCTACTCTCTCGTTCTGATCTTTATAATGCCTAATCTTAAAATCAGCCATTTCATACGGAAACTTAATTCTTTGATCTTAATCTCATAACTTATTTAACTCTCACATTTGTACCACAACTGAACTATTTGAACTCTTTGATAAATAGCCAACCAGAAACAATTTCCTAAAACTCCTCATAATTTTAAAATTACGATAAACTCTCCATGACCATTTAATTCAAAACTATTTTGTTCCAATGAGGCACTTTACAGGCGGCGGCTGATTACGTCAAGACAAGACAGTTCTTTCATGTACATTGTACTATAGCTCGTTTCAAATCACGTGCCCAACTTCAAAACGCTATTACTCAGTAACCGATTGTTAAAAACTGTTGAAATTGTCCAAATGTTATTAGAATGCAAAAGACCCTTTAAATGTATATTTAACAAATATCTTGCAGCTGCAGTTTTCTTAAAGCGGCGAATTTCTTTGATGTTTTTCAAAATTGTAAATTGTGAACCCCTAAATAATAGAAATTACCGTAGTTGCTGGTCTATGATTAATTTTCACTAGGTAAAGGCGTGGCCGTAATGGGGAAATAACTGGATAAGACAAAACACCAGTAGAATTATTGTCTTCTAAGTTCGAGGACGGACGTTAATATCAAGGTATACCTGTATGTCCAATTTGCATAGTTGTGTGGTCCTGATAAGGACCGTTTGTTGAACTAATTTAATGTAATATAGGGGCCACCATTGTGGGGGGCTATATACTTTCATTCTGAATCAGACGAGTCTAAAAGATTAATAACTGTTTGGGGTTGAACATTCCAAAAACCATCATTTTTCCAATATTCCTCTTCCTGTTTTAAGACGTGGTCTTCACATTCAGCCCAATAATCTTTGTCTATATTTAATAAAGCGAGATTAGCAAGAGTCTTTACATCGCATATTTTGAATGTTGTATTTTCATCTGCCACTTGTCCTTTTAATTTTGCCTAGATTAGTTCTATTGGATTTAAATGAGCATGGTAAGGTGGCAGCCTCAAACTTATATGACCATGCTCTTGGATAATCTTATCTATTTGAAAAATCTTTGTCCTTTGTTTTTGCTTTACTAGAGATAGTAATTCAGGTTTTAAGTACATGTTATTAAATTGTATGTGCTCCTTTGTGAACCATATCTTAATAGCATCTTTTGTACTGGATGACGTCGGGACTTTATCTTCAAGTGCAACAATGTTGTGGTACGCTGCATTGTCCATTATTAGGCAAGATGGTCGATCTAGTGATGGGAGAACATAATTTTCAATCCAATGTCTAAATATGTGACCATTCATCTCAGAGTGATAATCCCGATTGTCTATGGATTTTGAAAGAAAAATGAGCTCTGCATTCTGTATTAGTCCATGTTGTCGACTACCTGCATGAGCAATTATCAAGCGCTGTCTGCTAGGTATTAATCTCTTAATCTTTCCATCTGATGACTGCCATTCCCTTTGGTTAGTGTGGTGAGCATTGATCCATGTTTCATCCAAGTACACAATATCATAAGGAATAATAGAACAAAGAAGTATGTGTTAGCACTCGGAAAAATTGACAGACAAACAACAATAGAAAAAAACGAAGAACAATATATGGTCCGAAGTGGGATCGAACCCGTACTCAGTGGCACCGCGCCTTGCCACGAGAAGCCGAACGCTTGGCACACTGCCACGCAGCCAACTAAAAAATTGGCTATTGCAGCAATGTCTTGCACGAAAGGCGTTCTCAATGACTATAGCATAGGGTAACGATCACAGACCGGAAATCATAACCTTGCTTGCACACCTCTTTTACTTCACGTAAGTACTTGCTTCTCATGACTACTATATGTGGCTTCTCACAGATGATGTTTCGTCTCTAGAGTCTTGATAGGTGTAGATTTCATAGCACCAGTGATAATACGGGCAGCTTGGTTCTGTGTTCTGTTAATTTTGCTAAGGTGTGATTTGGAAGCCATAGCCCAGGCTGTGACTCCATACTCTAGAACTGGTCTGACTCTTCCTACGTTAGTCTTTTCAAAATATGCTGTCTGCCCCCCCCCCCCCCCAATCCGTTCCTGCCAATTTCTTCATAATATTTGTTCGTTTTTCTTCCTTTTTTTCCTTGCTCTGTCTATCTGATTTTTTCCAAGTCATTCTGCGATTCATGGTGGCACCAAGATATGTTTGGGTTTTGGTCAATAGGGAGTGTATGGTCTTTTATCATCAAGTTTGCAAAGAGTGTGTTTCTTGATAGGCTGAAAATTGTATATGTCGTTTTTTTCGTTGATTAGTAAGAACCAGGTGTTCGTCCATTTTTCAAGTTCACCTAGGGCATCTTGCATCCTGGGTCCCAGCCACCGACATACTTCCTCGCGATCACATAACGCCAGATCATCTGCGTATATATATGAGGTATATACGTATATTGAAATGACGTATATAGTGTATTCTGGGTGGAATGTCTATTACGATGTCATTTATGAAAATTAATAAGAGTGTTGGGGACAAGACTCCGCCTTGTGGGACACCTTGTTCGATAGAGACCTCTTACTTGTAGTGTCTGAATGTAAACGGATCAATTAAAAATGTTTAACAATATCTTTGTGCGAGAACTGTAAAATAAAATAAATATGAGTTATTGGATAAAACGTGTGAAAATACAGCGAAGCCTAAGAGGAAGGCTGTAGTATTGTCGACTAAGGTGAAAAGGGAACTTATCGCGCAGCATAAAAGTCGTATACGTGTACTGGTTGTGGCAGTCATGTTTAAGGAGCCAAATTTGAGAGTGTGGGCCATTATTGAGAACAAACAATTAGTATGTTTATGCTACGGAACTCCCTTCCAACTAGTTACCTTTCTCTTCTGTCTACCAGCCATTCATGGGGACATCACCATTCCTCATTCAGATACAGAAATGCAATGTTCTTTTCACTCTATAGCATTTGCGTATTTTTTAATTGTTTTTATGTTGTAATTTTTTATTGAGAATATTTAACTGATTTTTAAAAAGTACGATAAACTGTTGTAAAATTACCTTCGATTAAATGTAAGTTTATAGAAATAGGTCCTATTCAGTGAGTCTGGGAACGGATTAACTTAGTTTCCGTTATTTCAAATTGGGAACAATTGATTCGGACTTTGAATAATTCAAAGTTTGAACGTCTTCCTAGAACGAATTAAATTTAAGCGCGAGGCGCCACCGCTTTGTAAAGGTCATCCCTGGTAGTTAAGAATAAATTAGTTGAATCACAACAAATTCACTGTTCCCTAACTTTGATTCACGACTTCCAAGAAAATATTTTCTTGACGATTGTCTGCTCTTATATATATATATATTAGAACATACGTTGCAATGTTGTGTATTTATGTTGTTGTAGTTAGTCTAAGGCCAGGGTATGACTGAAACGAATCCATAATTGCTCAACCGCCCGTGCAAATAATCATCCGAATTAACATCTCATCGCACTGAAGGATCCAAGCACAGAAAGGTAGCTGCAGTAGTCATCATAGCAGCCACAGCACACATGAAAAGACATAAGGCGCAGCCGCACAGGAAGTGAACGCTGTCGAACAGTCTTTCCTTATACGATATCATCATTCACTGCAAGCAATCAGAATATTGAATATGAAAAATACAGTTCACGGTGGGCACAGAGCACTAAATTCAGTAGCTTCGGCAACAAGTCGGATTATGTATTTATTGGAATTTTCACCTACTGATTGCAAAACTGATATATACATTATGGTTACGACTAACCATAACAAGAACCATAATTTATATATCAGTTTTGCAATCAGTGGTAGAAAAAAATATATTACATATAAATATAATTTGATGTAATATTTTATCTAGAGTATTTAACTAATTTTTAAAAATTACCATAAAACTGTTGTAAAACTACTTAAGGTGTGATCCTGTTGATTTGTAACATTACAACTTTAAGCCTGTTCATAAATAATTCGTTCATATATATATATATATATATATATATATATATATATATATATAATGTTATGGTGTTACAACGTTCAGAAATATTACACATTTAACTAATTCTAATCTAGAGCATTTACGTCACATTTTATTTCGAATGAAACAAATCAATTTTGAACGACGTAGCTACAATAC